>JANJYP010122624.1:0-21744 GCA_024605115.1 Rastrelliger brachysoma | reverse complement strand
AGGGAGGGGCAGTACAGGGTACCAAACCCAGGTCAAACCCACTACATTGATATGTTTACTTTTGTGTGTGTGTGTGTGTGTGNTGTGTGTGTGTGTGTGTGTGTGTGTGTGTGTGTGTGTGTGTGTGTGTGTGTGTGTGTGTGTGTGTGTGTGTGTGTGTGTGTGTGTGTGTGCAGAATATAGAAAAACATGACTGAAAACTGAAAACTATTGATGGAATTAAATCATTATGGCTTATTTCTATCCAAATGACTACACAGTGTTTTTTTGGTGGCCGAGAAGTCAACAAACATCATTTCTAAAGTTGAAATGTGTGGGAAGGTGATCTCAGCTCAGCACACAAAAGTTTCATTCATCTACTCCCCTGAGATCAAACTAGTTGTAGGAGGGTGTGTATATGAATGATGAAATACCCAGTGAGCCTGTCTACAAAAAGTAAACAGAAAGTGACCCAAGTTATATATCTATCAGATTGCTCTGTATAACATTATATGCATACTAGGGAAGGTCAAGGGAGGGAAGGGAGATCAGGTGGGCAAGGGTTTCACAAAGTAAACATACAAGCTGGTCATTACACAGATAAACAGGCGAACACACATACTTAGTCTGAATGAAGACAAAGGCTGTCATAGTGATACATGGCTGTTTTCTGAGAGGTGTAAAGTATAACAATGTACTTTTGATATATTTGAAGATAAAGATCAGCCAAAGCCACCATGAAGCTGTAACACTAACGCCTGAGAAAGAGAAAATTAAATGAATAAACTGTAGAGAAGGCATCTTAATGTCATTTAAAGATTACTGTCAGTGTCAGTGCATATATAATAATATGTATCATGGTGAATTATTTGGGGTAAAATATCATGTATGCATCTTCATTTTATCCAATACTGTTTCTTTACAGTGCCTGCAATGTACAGAGTATTATCTTAAAGCAAATTAATAAAATAAATGCATGTTTCATTCACATTTATAGCAATTTAAAGGAACAGACCAGTCAGGAAAAACTAGCATAGCACAAATAATGAAAATGCTGCTCACAAATGCTAGCAGCTAGAAATATCTCAAGCTAACAAGTATCTGTAAATCAACAATGTAAATGAATGCTGTCTGCAACAATAGTAAATAATAGTATCAACAGTTGTAAAATGATATAAATATCAACTGTATAATAACCAATTAACAATAAATAAAGTTCTTTTTGCTTCATTCACCTGTCCCTCCTGATTGAATTATACTTGCAGAAACTGTGGCTCGAACCTAATTTCAATCCTTAAATGAAGCCTTATCTTTCAAAAATCCTTTGAGAAAATGAGGAGCAGAAAAAATTGTCTCACTTTTCAAATATTTCCTCACACTCAAGGTCGAAAACTGGTCCTTCGGTCGAACAACAAAAGCTCTCATACAGACACACGCAGACAGTATGTAAATGAGAACACATGTTCACACAGTTCTCCTTAAAATAATCTGTTTATTCTGTATTGAAACACAGGCTTCAGTCAGAGTACACTCAGTCAGGTGGAAAGTAGTGATCTCTATTCAGCTCCATAACATCAACCGCCTCAGTGCAGACCACAGCAGCAAACACACGTCGGCAAACAAAATGCTGTTCTGCCTCTGACATAACGCGTCATAACATTAAATGAAAGATGGAGAGTTTGTAGGTTTGTGTGTGTGGGTAAAATACTTATTGTTCTGAGAGAGGCATAGTAAGACAGAACTGTCTGAGATCAATGCATCACACATGACTTTCTTGATTTGAGAAAAATAACTGACAGGCTGGACTCCTAAAAATAGCTATCATAAAAACCTAACTAGCAAAAACAAAAAGCTAATTTGCTCTTCTGACCACAAACTGGACATTTGCTTAAAAGTGACCAAATTCTCTTCATCATTGTGGATTTCACAATAAGACACAAGACACATTCATGTCTGACAAAGTAGCATGGATAGTTTAAATTGTTAAAAGCCCTAAAGAAAAATAAATATATGTATCTGTGATTTATGTAAAATATGTATTTTCATCAAAGGCCTCTAAGCAGCAGCCTAGTCATTACTCAGTTACACAGATGACATGTTGGCCAAAATGTATACATTAAATACATTCATTACTTATTTTAATGCACTGACAAAACTTATTGTGTATAAAGTGTCATAAAACAGACTGTTGGCCTGAAATACAGACGGGCTAAAACGGTCGTCTTGAGAGGATTTGATCTGCATATAAACAATAAATAAATAACCTTGGCATCCTCTTATACTGTATGTGTGTGTATATCAGCACTATGTTATATGGCACTATCAGTGGAGATAAGGAACCACATACATCCAGGGACGCATTGTAAGACTTCAGAGTGCAAACTGGGTTTGTCCATACAGCTGATTCACACTAGTTTATGTCACGTATGCAGATGATACTCTGTTATTATTATCTTAGCAAGTCATTTCCACAAGGGTTCCCTCACAAAATCTCTTGTTTGAAGACGTTTGACATTTCTGAGTGTTGAAAGAGGAAGAAAAGGAGCAAGAGGGGGGCCTAGAATGTTCCTCCCTCAAGGATCTTGAAGACATGACTGTGAGTTGCTCTCTTTCAAAACTGTCTCTCACTGAAATCACCAGAAATTGTAATTGTAATCAGATGGCAGCAGCCACATACAAAAAAAATCTAACCCTGCTAATGATGTAAATACAACATTCACTTTAAATAAAAGTTTTCAAAACTCTAAACTATCTGATGGCCAAAGCAGTGATTTTGCTATAGGCACTATAACACAGTGTCTACACAGCCTGTATTGCGAAAGCAGCACATAAACAGAGGAGCAGCAGCTGCTTCAGTCTTCTGTCTGTATCTACACAGGATGCGTTCAGGCACAGAATTAAGTGTGGGTCACTCGAACTTTGGCAGCTGTCTGACGCCAACACACAATCATTGTAGCATTAGACGGACAAGTGAAAGACACAGCTGAAACTCTCTCTATGTAGACAAGCTGTAATGTTACATCAGTAGCAACTGAAAGAGCCTGTTGTGTATAGACACAATTGATATGCAAGGCAATCTAAGTATGTTTTACACAAAAAAGGCCATGTAGTGTATTCATACTGGAATAAAAAGGCCCCTGGCTTCTTGCATCTGTTTATACCTCTCTGATTTTATTATTCTGCTTTTCCCAAATCTGATCTGTCGATATTCTGCTGCAGGTGGTACAGTTAGTGCAGTCAAAGTGTGCATAGCTTCAACAGAGGAGAGAAATGTGCAGACAAAGGGCAAAACTAAGACATAGACATGTTCAATTTCTAAATTTCTAATCTTTGATCTCTTATGAATTTCACTCCTCTCCTCGCTTTCCTTCCTCAGATGCGCAATTTACAATGCAGGATATTATCCAAGTTGATCCTCATACTGCTTTCTGAAGCAGTCACCGGCAGGGAAAAAGTCCCAGCATCGCTCCTGGTACATCTTCCAAACATATGACTCCTGAAAGCAAAAAATACCACAATTTAAGACTTACGAATTATGAATAATGGATGTTTTTTAGACATGGCATTATTTTCTGACCTGTCCTGTATGTTCTGTTTCATCTTTATTGATGAGATACATTAGGAAGAACCTGAAAGATAAAAAGGAAACAAAAAAGAACATTATCTACTCATTAGCACTTTTAAGTTTCTAAAAATCAAAGATTTCAAGGTGGCCTGGAAGCTTTGAAAAGATAATTAATCAAAGCATAAAAAATGTACAGATACATGCATTCACATCTGTGCTCTGAAAGTCTGGACTCACATGTAGTTGGCTAAATTGTGCTCTTCTAAAGTGTGCGTCTCAAAGCCGTGCGGCGTCGTATCAAAGTAGTCACTCCCTATTCCACAGATGAAACACTTTGTCTAGAGAACAGAAAGGACAGTTTAGATTAAACATGTCTCCGCTTTGAAACTTGAAGGAGAATTAAAGGTGGATTAAATAAAGTGACCAGAAAGATCCCGGAGAGACTCATTATCTTACCTCCATGTCCTCTCTGACCTGCTCCTGCTGGTCTCTCAACTCTCCAAAGGCATCAATGATCAAACCTGACAAAAAAACAGATTCAACATCTCTTACTAGTCTGGAGAGGAGAGTGCTTCTCAGTAAAGATAAGCTGAGGGGGTTTTCTTTTTCCCAGCAGGTCTATATCAGGATTCTTTATTGTCACATCATAATTGCAGGAATAGTGGATAATGTCTTGCCTATCAGATCTTAAAGATCAACTTGGCCTCATTAAATTTCTATGATCAACCCTAAAGTAACTCTGTTTCATTAAGAGTAAATAATCATACAGCCAAAAACATTTTGGAGACAGCTCATACCTTGAATGATAGCCAACAGGATGACAATGACGAAGAAGAAGAAGGTAATGTCAAAGACCACGCGGTAGAGCTCATATTCATCTCCTGCTGGGTCCTCAATTTCATCTCCTATACCACCGCCAGCACGCACACCAACATACATGTGGAACAGGTAACACTGTAGGCGGGAGTGAAAAGTCAGCTTAGAAAATAAGAATTATCAACAAGTAAAGTTGACCTCTTCTAAATTGGACAAATCTGTCTTTTAATCACAAACTCACAGTCATCATGTCATCACACTTCATGTCTGGCTCATCCTCATCCTCACTCTTGTTGTAAAATTTGCGGAAGAAGTTGAAGGCCACCACTGTGTAGAGATACACAACTACAGCCAGCAAACCCACTGTCATCATCAGCTGTAAAAATAGGTCAGAACAGGTCAGGACATGTGTCACATAGTATATATTTGTGAAAGGGAAAAAAGGCGTGGAAAAAGTCTTACAATGCATCATTACAGTGTAAATGTACAGACCTGTTTGCCATTGTGAGTGACAGAGGACAGAATGGTGCGCAGGGTTTTGACACCCATGGCAATGTCCAGTAGATGGCAAGCGAAGAAGAAGTTGTTGTAGTGTCCAAGCAGAGACATTAACAGATACCAACACAGGTACAGGAAGGTCTAAAAGATGAAAACAGGATATTAGAAACGCCTGACACAAAACAGGTTTTCTGATTATACCATGAATTGTCCCTTTAACTCACATTGTCAGTGAACACAACACCAAACTTCCAGATCTGATACTTTATGTCAATAGATGTTATCCTGGAGAGGAGACAGAAAGACACATTTGTTCTATGATGTTTTGTATCATAAACGTTTATGTAAAGGCTGCAGAGTAAAAATGATTGTATAACAACAATATTACACATAATATAAAATAAATAATAATATATATAATATAAATCATATAATAATAATAAATAAATAATAAAAGAATATAATCTTATTTATACAGAGAAAAAGAAGAAGCAAGAATGGACAAACCATATTCAAAGGAGATAAAAGCAATTCAAGGCAAATTAAAAACTCAAATAAAAAAAAAACAGGAAAAGCCCTCAGTTAAAAGTACATACCAGCTGAACATTGAGGTGTCAGGCTCAGGTTTTTTTTCATGCATCATGGCACTGACATCTAGGGAAGCCAAATCCATACCCAGCAACTCTGCAATCCTCTCTCTGCCATAGATGTCACCATATTTATCCAGCACCTAGATATCACATACTTATGTCATTTCACTGCAAAGTACAGTATAGCTCTACAAAAACAATTTGAGCCAAAATAAACTCACCTTTCTTTTCACAAACTTGTCCCAGTAATTGTTGGGGAAAGTGCTGCATTTAAAGAGAAATATCAAACAATGTTCGTAGAGAGTTAATTTTGGTCTGTAACCTAAGTTCAAGTCTAATTTGAACATATGTTCACAGATGTGCTTCTAGTTCAGGTCAGGCTCTGATGATATATTAGTACTATTAAACATCAAATATCACTATCAAGCATTATTTTCAGTATTAAAATTGAAATTAATTGAAACACTGAGGATTTTGTTCTTCACTAACACCATTCTTGGCTGTGTTAAATGATTATTCAGTGAAAACAGAAAGAGGTAAATATACTGTATATAGAAGACTGCTCAATGGTCACCATGTTGTTTGATTTGAAGTGTTTGAAAATTTGAAAGTTTTCTTACGGAGTGTTGAGCACCAGTCTGTCCCATTGGCCCTTAATGTCATCATCCTCTGGTTGTTCAGTGACATAGACACCATCAAACTCCAGCTTTCTGGCCAGCTCCTTCTCTCTCTTGAAGATAACCAGAGGAACCTGAAGGATGAAAATATGGCAAATGGTGTGAAACTTAAAAGTTTAATATTGGTGGACTTTTGTGAAGAAAAGCAGAGTAAACATCACACACCTTGAGGCAGTTGTAGCCGATGATGCAGAGGAAGGAGATTATGGTGTGGATGATACTTAAAAAGGCTAAGGCAGGCTCCATGTAGCCTGTACTCTCCTCCAAGAAATAGTACAGGGGACCTTCATCATCCTCGTCTTCTCCTCCATCATCTAATCCCGAGCCTTCCTCCTCGGCACCAGAGCCTTCAAATAAGCCAGAGCCCTCAAACAGACCAGAACCCTCAAACTCCTCCTCACCTGGAGGACTGTCAGACACCTGGGACACATCAGACAGAAGATAAGTCCTGAGGTACATTTTATTTCTACGACTTTGACATCAAATCCTTTCTACTTTAAATAAATCAGGATCATTCAGAGGAGATACTAGTTAACTTTTAAAAAAGCACAGACCTTGTAAAAGAGCAGGATGAAATTGAGAGCGAAGGCAATGAAGAGGGCCAAGAATCGCAGGTTGTAGAAGTTACGAGAAAGATAGTTCTGTAGAGGAAATAAAGAAGTGAGAGACTTGAGTATAATGTCAACAAAGTACAAAAGCAACATTTAACTGCAGAAATATTTGAAGATGAATTATTATATAAGCAAGCAAACTGAGATAAGACCATCATGAAAAATTACATCCCAAGACTTCTCAATAAATATCAAACAACTAACCAAAACATTCTAATAAACTGGCTCAACATATCAGGATTAATTTCTAGCATCTACATTCCTTATAATATAATACAAATATTCAAAGGAAACTGGCATCTTACAACATAAATTCAACAAATATGTACTGTAAGAGACAGAGGCTCACCATGAATTTAACCCTCTGAATCTCCAGCTCATTCCACAGCTCAAAGCCCTCCTCAACAGGTTTCTTGTCTTTCTTTGCCTTGGCCTTCACAGGTTTCTCCTCTTCCTCTTCAGGCTCTTCCTCCTTTGTCTCAGGTTCAGGCTCTGCCTTTTCACCATTCTCTGTGCTGGAAAGGACCAAGAAGTGAAATGAGAGAATTCCAGTTTTAATATTTAATTAACCTGTGTGACTGCACAGACATAACAATATGAACTGTCTATATTAAAAATTGGGAATAGCGAATTGCATCAATTTTTCAATGTGCTAAGTTGGTGGATAATTCATGATAACTTATCACACTTTATTTCCAGCTGAGAGTGCCTCAATATGTAGCATGAGGAAACATTATCTTTAACAAGGCTGCTCAGTTTTGAAGGTAATTCCAGCAGGCAGACAACTTACTCTGCTTTCTCTGTCTCATGAGCCACTTCTTCTTCAGGTTGAGCCTTTTCTCCTTCTTCTCCTTCCTGATCTCCGACTGCAGCCGTCAACTGTTGTAACAGTTGGCTGTTAATGAACGGATTCACTGGAATAGTATATGTTATACAACTATTAAAAAAACACCTCACCAATTTCCTCTTCAGCAGTGGCGTACCCTCTGGAGTCGGAGGTTCTTCTGGTGTCGTCTCACCAAAGTCACCAAGTCCCCCAGGAGTGTCGAAACCAGGCAGGCGTCCACCTTCTCTATCCTCACCATCCTCCTCTTCCTCCTCTCCTACCACTGCATCTAAGAGATCTGCTGCTCCATCCATTTCTTGGTCCTCTCGAGCCCCTGGTTCAGGTGGTAGGTCCCCATGAACTTCATCCTGTGTTGGATCTGGCATGCTGGCAAGGATCTCAGTCACTGTCATTTTCTTGGCACCCTCCACCAAGCCTCCACCAAACAATGCTTTCCATATGAGGGTGAAGAAGCCCTTGCATATACTGTAGACAAACATCAAGATACCCATCACAACAGTGTAGATAAATGTAGCCAGGCCAACCACTATCTCCTTCACAGTCATTTTTCTTAGCTTGCGATACCGGCGTCGCAGATTACGGAAGGTGAACATGTTGAAGAAGTTAACAACACTTGTCAGGAAGTCTGCAAAGGCTGAGGTCGACTCTGGAGTTGCACCTTCTCCGTTACCTTCCTCTCCTTCTCCAGAATCTCCAGAATCTCCTCCTCCCTCCTCTTCTTCATCATCATCTTCCTCTTCCTCACCTTCTCCTTCAGGCTCAGAGATAGACGCAGCAATGTTCATCTCAAAGATGGTGTCCTCGCAAAAGTTCACAAAGAGCTCCATTTTCTCACTTTCACCACCCTCATTGACCACATCAAAGATGAACTGTCGTTTGGACTCTCTGACTTGTGGCATCTCCCACTGGTTGCGGTTTGCCTCGCTGATCTCAAAGTAAATACGCTCAATCTTCCTGCTGTATCCCATTATCTCAATGCGGCCAAGGAAAGGGCGGAAGTAGTTGAGCACACTCTCTGCTTGCTCCAGGAAGTTCTGAAGGCGAGCGTCATGGGGTACATGCTCCGATAAGTTTGTGAGAAGAACGGCGATATTGAATCCGATGTCTTTGGCTGGCTCCTGAAAACGATCAGCAAATTCCTCAAAATTGATCATCTCATTCTCATCGGCCTCTGAGCAAGAGAGGAGGAACTGGATTTCTGAGGGAGAGTATTGCTTCTGGCTGTCCATGGCCTTGGAGAAGTCCTTCTTGGAGATTAGCCCACGGGGATCCGTCACATAGTCACGGAAAGCGTCAGATGCCACTATGTCCTTGAGCTTGAGGAACATGTCGAAGAATTTAAGGATCATCTCAACATTGCTGGAGGACTCCACCAGCATGTCAACCATCTGCTTGGCAATGGTACCATTTACCACATTGCCTAAGGTGAGAAGAGATGAGGAAAACATTAAACGTTGTAAGGTATGTGACGGAAAGGAGATGACGTAACAATACTTACCTTCAAGTAGGGACAGAAGCATCACTACCATGTCCTTCTGAAGATCCAACAGTTCCTTCAAGAGCCCAATTTGACTGGAATCCTGCAAAAAAGCCAAAACAGAGCAAAACACAGAGAAACAGTGGAGAAAACAATGACTGAAAATTCTTATTGCAATGATCACAGTTTGATTTGAGAGGTAATGTCCTCCTTTCTGGTAGGATTCATCTGTTAAAAAAGTTCACTGCATAATATTATGAGAGGTAAAATGGTGAGAGACACTACCTCCGAGTGTGTTCTACTCCAAAAATGATCCTTGGTTTGCATTTTTAAACAAAGAATATGCATTTTTAACATCACATACAGTATAGTACAATTAGTGTGGTGCAAAGCCAGACAAGACACTGGAAAAAACAGGCAGGTATCAGACGAGGGATAAAAGCCCTCAAACAGACATTGCTGCCTTTCTCCTTTATCTGAAAAAGTGGCAGATGCATGGAAGCATACACACATATTTGCAGATGCTGATCTTTGCAATCCTTAAGACCTGCACCAAATGATAACAAGAGCCACAGATATTTTAAATGGTGGTCTACAGTAGTTGTCAGATTGGTGGAGATCTGGAGGAGAAGGGTGTCAGGATGGGCAAGCAAAAAAATCAGTAAAATCAGCATGGTACCTTTTAACACCACAGAAACAACAAAACACATGGAGATGCATGTTTAGCTGCTTTAGAGAACAAAATAAAATAAATATCATGAAATAGAGAGGGATAGTTTTATAAGTTTCCCCAGTATTCAGGGACAATTTCTGATGGCCAAAAAAAAAAAGAACCATTATTCTGATAAATGCAAAAGAGAAAAAACTGCAGCAAAAAAAAAAAAAAAACTATGAAGGAAAATATATATATGATGCAGGTTGCTAAACTTCATCATAAGGAATATGATAATGAAGCATGAGATATTCAATTAAGCATAATGAGCCTGTAAATGATGATGGCATTGGCGGAGAAACACAGATTCTTACGCCATTTCGTTGTCCAGGATCTGGGTGCATCTAACAGGGTTACACATCAAAATAAAAATGTTATTCACCAACATTTTTATTACATTTTTGCATTTGTTTAACCCTGTATGATACAATATGTGAAATGTATTTTATTTCACATATTGCATCATAATCATTTAATTCTAAATGAATTATAATTCCTAAAATAAATATAAATTTGTTTTATATCAAAATTTAATGTCAGTGTTAATTACAGATACTACTTTCTTGTACAATGCAAGAACATAAGATGGATAATAATATAAAACCCCAAATAACCATAACTCCTCTTGTAGAGAAGTTGTGGTCATTTCTGGTCATTTTTTTTAATAACTAAACATTGAACAGATCTTCATGATATAAAAACACAAAAATGCATTTTAAACAGTAGGAACAGTAGCAATCAACACTGTCACACAAAATTAAACAAGTGTAAGAAACACTGCAGCTCTTTGTTAGGTCAAAAAAAGTTTCATAGATTGCAGACACAAATTATTCAAAGCAAACACACAATTGTTCAAAGCACAACCAAACACTGAGCACTGATCAGTACAAAATGAATAAATCCTTAAATCAGGGGAAGTGGATTAACTGTATTATAGAGAATCAGAAAATGTAAAGGGAAAGAGAATTCAAGTAAGAGAGAGAAAGAGAAACAGTTTTTCATCAAATTGTTTCTGCCATCTTTACTTGAATTTATGTAGCTAGACAATCTGAATCAGGTTTACTATTTAAGACACAGTGACAGTGATTAGAGGAGGAGTGTAATTAAACATGAATAACTGTCTGATACCTCTTTGAATGCTAACTGGAAAAGAATAAAAAACAAATGTAAAATCAAAAGTCAAATCAGACTATTTCATATTAATGATATATATGTTATAATTGTTGTACAATATCAGTGTAGGAACAACCCATTTAATTACATAAGTAACAACACATTGTAAATCTCTGCATTTATAAAGGTATGAATATCAATAAAGTACTGTATATGATCGTTTTAATAAATCATTAACATAATTATTTTAAAGAAGAAAATACACTGCATGTAAATGTAAATTACAGAGTAATATAACCCAAGGACAACCTGTAGAATTTTTTGTTTTTATTCATTGATAATATTTATAATAAACTACCAGTAACTGTCTGTAACATGAAATGGTTAAGTGAAGAGGCAGAAACAACCTGACAATCAAAAGAGGGGGAAAGCTAGTTAAAATTAAAAACCAGTTCAATAGACAAAAAATAATCAAATAAATACATACTTTACTCTGGAGGAACCGTGAGAGAGACAGTTCACAAAATTAGTAATCTCAAAATGAACACATGAATAAAAAATATTATATAAATACACTGTATGTCTTAATTGTCCTTTTTCAAAATTGATTTGATTCATCTTATGTTGAACTGTAATATGATAAATAATGAAACATTATTAGATTATTCAAAGTCTAAAAACTTTCATGGCTCTTTAAAGACATTATCTGGTTTAAAAAGTGTGGATTTATCTTACCTGAGCAAGTTTCATCATCATATGAGCAAAAACGTGCAAGAAACCCACAACAGCATCCCACAACCTGCTGTGGGCCAAAGACTGCTGGTTGCCAGTACAGGGACCCTGACACACAGAGAGACAGAAAGTGGAAAAATCAATCAGTATAGGAGATATATTTTAATATTTTCCTGTGTCCCTAAGGAAATGTTATTAATAAAAATCTATCAATATAAAAAGGTAAGAAGCCTAAAATGTGAAGCCATAGTATTTTAAAATGGAATATTATTGCTTGTTTGATTGTTGATTGTATATGAAGAAAGTTTCACTTTGGAGGAAAAACATTTAAATTCCTGTATTTTAATTGTATTTTTCCAAACTTAGCCAATTCACTTGTCAGGTGTTCCTTGTTGATACAGGTAATTTGTTCATCATTGGTTAACTCATCAGTAAGAGTAAGTTTTAATCAGTCAATCATTCATAGAGCAGCTTTCTTACCTGGATGTACTCAGTCAAGCTGTTGAAGACCTGCTTGGCCACAGTCATTGCTTTGGAGAAATTCCTTTTACCAGGCTCATCGATGATGTCTTTTCCTGAGTAGTACCAATAGAAGTCACTGATGGACTCCTGTGTACAGGATGCAGGAGAAACAATGCAGGATTGTTGAATACTTACATCACATTATCAAAGTATTAGAAAGTGTATTTTGTTCTATTTTATGTATTTTAAAAGTACAGTTGTCATTTGGCATTAATATTCTAGCAGAGAACTTGCCTCAGTATAATAAACTAAGACTGACAGTATTTTACTACATAAATACATAAACTTAATCTCTCTGTCAAAACAACCAGAAATGTACAGAAACACATGGCTGTTTAACTTAATGTTTTGATTTTAAGACTTTTTACATTGAAACTAACTTGAATGTTTTTCTCCAGAGATAAGTGGAGAAACATTTTAATGACAATCAACTACGCAAAGTGAGTTTTTAGTAAAAAACAAACATAACAAAGTCTGTTTCCTAAAGGAGTTTTGAAGAGTAACATAACATAATTTGATGACCATTGGCAAGAGTTTCAATAGGACGAATATCAGGGTATCAAGTATGTTATATAGACCTGGAGTCGTAGCAGGTAGTCTACAGTGCAGATGATGATATTGATGGTGGTGGTGCTGCCTGTCTGAGTTCTCAGGTAGTTCTGGAAATCTGAAAATTGACAACAAAGACAAGATCCACTTTAAAATATCCAACTAATGAGGTACCATAAATTCATAATTAAAAGCAATGGGTCAAATGATATCTGAGAATAATAATTCAGTTCAGTCAAGAAAAACTCTTTTTCATGCTCGGGTCTGTAGTTTTATTTCTCAAACCATCTGCCATCAACCATCAACCAGCAACCTAGCGGTTTCTCCCTCTGTGCCATTGGTTTTGTTTATTATTTTGTTTATTATTTTGTTTTATATCAGTTTAACTTGTATATCTTCTTATTTGATGAATGTTTTTAACCTATGCTGTTGAATTTAAATTGCTGCACTTGGTTGCTTGTTTTATTGGGTCAAATGTAAAAACACAGCTGCATTTTACATGTGCTATATTACCAAAATTCTTATTCTTATGCGAGTCCCACCACCTCCCAATCACTGAACCAGTCTCTGCAGATTCATCACTTCATCATCCTCATCAGGACAGTGTCCAGCAGTGTTTGGACTCAGTCGGGGGATTTATCTTGCTGCTTGCTCAAGACTTACCTCCTTCAATTCAAAACCTCCCTGTATATTTTGACAAAACTTAATCATCAATACCATCTGTATTATAAACAATTCTTTTTGATTTAGTCACTTGTCTTTCCTGAGTGAAAAAGCAGAACACCCCAACATGTGTACAATTCAGATAGAGGGTAAATTCATGAGATGTATGTAATGTATGGATAAATAATTTAATATTAGTGAATAAACAGGTTTGCTGTCTCCAACATTTCAGCAGAAGGCAGCACACACTTTCCTTGCTGCAACATCACTTTAAGCCAGTCTTAAGTTTGTTAAAGGGACAGATCTATTTTTCACCGACTCACCATTATTGTGGCCCTCACAAAGAAGCTGAAGGAAGCGGAAGAGGTCGCATGTAAATTCATCATCAGCCATCACTTTCTCATCTGGACAAAAGGGAAAATGAAATCCAAGTTAATCATAATAATGATGAAGCATCCCCAGTAGATGTATTTAGCAGGTTAACAATCCAAGTACAGAGTATATGTGAAGTCTCTAAATTTTACTGTGTTATTCTGTTAGAATACACAGAAGTTAAAAAAATGACACGAGCAATTAGATATGTTAAAGCAAAATAATTCAACTCTTTATTCCACATCTATTTAACATTAGTTTGTCCTTTATCATTAAAATTTGTGATTAAGGTCATGTACTAAACCAATCACCTTGAAGAAAAAGAGCACAACAAAAGAATATTTCTACCAAAATTATTTTCCTTAAAGACGATTTTAAATGCTTTTTCAATATGTACTCAGTACACTTTTCACTCACTCACTCACTCACTCACTCACTCACTCACTCACTCACTCACTCACTCACTCACTCACTCACTCACTCACTCACTCACTCACTCACTCAACAAGTCATTTGATCTATTTTGAATCCTCAGTTCTGCCTATTAGGAAACTAATAATCAACTTTTCTAGAGTAGTGACTTGTCTTCCTTCTGTCTCCAATTTCTACATTAAAAAAAGGAAAACAGCACTGGGTGTGGAATCATATATTCCACTTTTTTTTAAGGCTAAATCAAACCAAATGATTTGTTAAGATGATTTACGTGGCTTGCATAGTATTTAGATCAGACTTGATTAATTTTAGGTTATCTCTGGGAAGTTCAGAATTTTCCTTCATTAGTTGGACAAATAAAGTGTGTGCAATGACACTGAGGCACAGTGTTTACTGCACACGTGTAAATGTGCGTGTGTGTGTATGTTTGTATAGGTGTCTGAGCAAAAAAAATGAAATTGTCAGTACCATCACACCACTCTGCTGCTTCCATTAGAATATATTAGTGAAAACCACAAAGACCTCTGAGTCTCCATCCACTTGACAGCAGCAATAGGAGGCAGAAGCTTCCATACTGACTCCACTTTTGGATTACTTTCCTTCCCGCTTCCCTGCCACAAACCTATTTGTACCTTTCTCTAGCTCCTGAATCAACATACAGGCTACAGAAAACATCCATTTATAACAAAACTCAAATGGACAGCGCATCAAACACTGGTCACATCACACTGGTATGGACATAGAGTTCACAGATAAATGAGGGCAGTAAATAACAGGGAATAACACATATACAGTATAACGCACACAAATACACATATACCCATATATATAAACACATACACAACATGTGACACAAATGCTGACAGACAAGGCAGCACACTGTCATGCAGGACAGATCTACTGAACCCGACAAACACCATTTAAAAAAATCAGCAAACATTGAATTCAGTCAGAATTTGGGAGTTAATCACAGTCATTTTGACTTAAATGTTGCACTCTATCACATTTGTATACACATTTTAAAGCTCTCTATTAGCATGCTATCAGAAACTATGACAATACATGAAACATACAAAACAAAATGATGCAACAGTGATGTTTAATTTCTTTGATGTTTTTTCCCAACAACAAACATTTAACAAAACGCCAGTGAAGAATCTGTATTCCTACTATGCAGATACACTAATATATCGATAGCATCTACTGCAAGCAAAGAGCTGGGATCACATACAACAATTAATTAATACATACATTAATGAATAATTACATAATTTAGCAATAGTTAGTGTTTAAACTTTATTTTTAAATAGGCTTACATGTCATTTCATCATTCCTGCTTTATCCTGTATTGCAGTTGTGCATTAAGGATTAGGAGGAAAATTATATTAACAGTATATTTATATCTATATATAAGATCTTTTTTAAATTAACATTCATTTTTTCAGTCTTTTACATTTTTTCCTTAGTGATCCACCCATTTGATTATTGGTAGCTGCCTGAGCAGACAAGATTGGGGAAGAAGCCTGAGTTGCCTTTCACAGAGCCAAACATCACGAGGGATGAACAATAAGCCTTTGGTAGTTTAATGTTTGCTGTCACTGAGAATATTGTCTTGTTGAATAATTCCTTAAATAATGAGTTCATCATTAAATGCTGTGACCTGAGATGGTACAGAAAATCCTGATGAGTTGTCATGATAAAACAGTGAAACAGGAGAAAATCAAACATTACATGAGGTCAGTTGGTATTTTGGGGTAGGCAAAGATTTATTTGTAGTGTTTTTTACACAGATGGTCTAGCTGTGTGGGTAAACTTTGGGCTTATTACCACATCTAATATTGAGTGATGGTATTAAAAGAGAGATGCTGGGCTTAGTCAGGTTGTATTGCTGCTGCAGCTAATTTCAGAGTTTCTAGGACACCAGGTCAGTGCAGTTCTCCATGATCTACTTGAGAAAGAACTAAGTAAACGAGGAAAGAATGAGGTTACTGCTTTACCTTCCAATCAGGGAAGGAGCACTGGGACAGATCCCAGTAGCCTGCCATAACACATATTTATTAAATCATAGCAAAAACAGCATGTGACAACCACATTCATTCAAATCTGCAGGTATGCAATCCCTGCTCCCTTCCATGGCTTTTGACCTGATCCATGTCTGTGTATAAAACACACTGATGCATGTTTTCCTATTATACAGATATAACACATAGGCAGTGCCATAGAGTTTTTTAAAGCGCTCAAGTTGAATAACAAGAAAAAAAAACTATGCTAAGAGTTTCATGGACAATAAAGTTTTTTTACATTCTATTCTATTCTAGTAATAATAGTTTTTTAAAAATGAGCTAAATAAGATGCATTTCTTTTTTTGCCTGTTTTTGCTGTGCTGTTAACACAGCTATATTCTGCTTGTGGCATATGATTTCAGTCATTAATTTTTTGTTGTGGTGTTTTGCTGTTGTGACTGTGAGGTAAAATAAGAGCATCTTCATGATGTGCTTTGAAGATTGTATGCATAAATAATAAACATACATAATAAACTGAGATTTATATCTCAGTCTGAATTTACATGAGTTATGATCTGGACCTGGACCAGAATGTGCCTATTTAGTACCTCCGGTCCATGAGTCGTAAGACTGACAGTGTCGGAGTTACAGTAGATCTGTGATAAAAACACTCAAGGATGAAAGTGTAACTTTACAATCACTTCAAAAGAATAAAATGCATACATTCAGCAATAGTGACATGTGCATTATTGAGGTTTCCATTACAATGTAGCAGTAATTGTAAAGCTAGATTTCATTGGGTCTTCAAGTGAGAATTAAAATGCATATTAAGTCCACAGCAAGGAAAAGACTAGTCAGGTGAAGAGCTATAAGAGACAGAGAGGACAGAAAGGATGGGAAAAAGGCCAAAAATATATGAGAGCAAAAATTCATTTACCACGTTCTAGCTTCTTATCTGAGAGACATGAGAGCAGCAAATTGACAGGCGGGAAAAACATGAAGGGTAAAGGGGTTGAAATGGGCAAAGTGAATGTTATGTGGGAGAGAGAAAGACAAAGAGAGACGCAGTGAGTCCAGAAATCTCATGGCGGACAGCGGGTGAACAGTTTCATACATGAACGATCAAAAATGCTATGACTGATAGACATGAGTGTCATGGATGGATCCAACACTCATTTAATACCAAAACATACCACACATACATGAAGACATACCTGCAACCAGGCATCCATATACAGACACACATAAATGCACATAACAATAAACTACACATTGTAACTGCAAACTTACAGATTATACCACAAACCAAAGCAAATGAGAACAACACTGTGGCAGTGTGTGTGTTTGTCTGTGTTTGTGTGTGAGTATTCGTATAGCAGTGTGTATGACACTATGTTCAGATACTCGTAGGATGCGTCAGGCAATACTCACTAGTGCCCTCCTCTGAAACCATCCCAAGTCCCTCAGCCTTGTTCTGTCTCTCAAAAGCATTCAGGTCCAAAACACTGTCAACATAAAATACTCAATAAGTTTAACAACTTAAGCCAGCAATTATGGTACATGTGTCCTATACACCTCAACAATCAAAAATGATTTTGTTACAAACCTGCAGGTCTGCATCAGAGACTGAACGCTAAGGAAAAATCCCACATCCTTTTTATCCTTCAGATAGTCCAACATCCTCTGCACAGAAACAAAAAGACATTTTCTTAGCAACAGCAATGCGAGACTACATTGCACTTGAATGTAATTTCTCATCCCAGCTTTCAGTTAAAACATATATTTGTCTTTAATATATGACAAACTCCTGGAGGCTCTCTTTACCTGCTGTACATCACTGTTGCCTCCGTTGAGAATGGAGATTCCCAGTTTGAGTGTGGAAGAAACCATGGCTCCAGGTTCACCTGAAACAGGAGACAAGAGTTATTACTGCTATTACATTATTACTATTATATTTCACATATAATAGTAATAGAATAATTTCAATAATTTACAATAAACTTAGGATCAAATTTGACCCATTTTTGAATTGGACAGCTATAAAGACATCCTACAAAAATTCTGTCTACTTGGACATGCTTCTTATGTTTGCATTTTATAGATGGGAGCCATGATGAGTAGCTCATTATTCATTGGCAATGGGCATTAGTGTTTTTGGGTTAAATCTTTCTGTTTAATCCTTACACAAAGTCGTATAGTTTGGGTGATAAGCATGTTATGATAACTAAAAAATAAAAGTACGTCAATATAATATCCTTAAAAAGTGACAAACTGTGCATGTGTATTAGTGGGTGGTCTTTGGGAGGTTTTGGTCGCTACCTTTACAGGCGCTGATCATCTGCAGCACCATCTCGGCAGCCCCACGGTCGTGTAGACGGGACTGCTGGTACAGAAGCCTCTGTTTCTCCATCTCCTTTTCCTGTAGAGCAAAGCAGCAGGGACACAGCTGTAACCCTGCCAACACAGACAGCACTGCCCCCCACACTCACTCGCACACAAACACACCTCGTATCCACATGAATGGATTAATTCAATAATTAATTAATTAATTCAATCCTAATTAAGACTAATTAGACTGATTTATTTTTTTGAATTTTAATCAATTTTCTCAAATGTAACCACAAAAGCAACACATGAAAGACACGAGGTAGTTCAAGAAATGAACAAAAGTATTATTTCTCACCAAGAAATAGCTTCAGCTCTTAAAACCACAGAATCTAATTTTTTAATGTCAACTCAAAATAAATTTTATAAACAGTATAGATTTTTTTCACTTTTGACCAAGAGAATTCTAATTCTTGCTGAAATAGTTGGACAGCGATGAAGCTCATAAAAGTTGTTGTTTTTGACTGTCACCAAGATGGCAAACAAATGATGGACTATTTCTGAAATTAACCTAACTAGAAACTTTTCTCAATGGTAGGAATTCTTAAAAATTTCAGGTCAGAAGCTGGCTACAGCACGAGTCCCTTAAACTGCACAAAAGCCAAAAAAAAGTCTAAAATACTGCACATGCGCACACAGACACTCACAGGTTCTCTTCCATTATACACAGTGTGTATTAGTGATAGAGGTCGTTATTCCAGCTCTTATCATCTTCCAGAGGCAGCAAACTTTTGATAGCAGCAAACACTTCTTCCTCGAGCATAGACACACACTTTACACACTTACGAGGAAGCGACGGCAGTTGAGTGACACTTACAGCATGCCATTCCTGCTTCCAACAGTACAACTTAAGTGCTGGGACTCGATTAAAAAAATTGATCTAATTAATTAGAGGCTTTGTAATTAATTAATCTCAATTTGTCACATATCAATATTTGACACGAGAAGCAACATTTTTCATTTTTAATGGATTTTGGTATGTGACTGATTCAATGAAAAGGCACATAAATGAGCTTAAACAACAACATTGTATTTATTTTCATCACTGACTATTGCCATAAAATGTAACATGAATAAGGCATGTGATTGCATTGTTTACAAGCCACAACCTTAAATTCAAGTTAGCTATATTCAACCTTTTTTGTAAAATTTCTATGTATTAAACACATTTGCAGGGATTCAAGTTCTGTGTCACTACGATTTCTGTCAATTGGAGTGTCATTTTACAAATAACAGTAATTAGTTAAAATGGTGTAGGAAGCTCTAAATGACTGAGTCAAGTTGACACAACACCACTGTCTCATCAGTTGTACCACTGTTTTTTTTCGGGATACTAAACGGGGGACGAAACTAATCGTCAGTAAACGTAAGACGATGCTGTGTTAGCCTTCTTATTAGCGTAGCATACAGTATTTTGTAATGTGATAAAGTCACCAGTTAACACAGTCACCAGTGTTGTGTCATGAGCATCACTATTATGGGTATACCAGGAACTCATGTGATGAGAAAGGTTCTGCGCTGAGTGCAAAAAGAAATTGTAATTAAATGCATTTTCGTGTTTTTTTGTGTTATTTTTCTGTAATTAATTTATCATAATTAATGCGATAATGTCCCGGCCCTAGTTGTAAATTATTATTATCATCGTTATTATCATTATTGTTAATGTTTAATTGCATGTGTCTGCAGATCTAAACTGCTGTTACACATATTGTAGAAAATATATCATTTAGATCTGCTGCACAAAGTTTAGAAATCATTAAAGCAATCACATATGGCTGTAAAAACTTACCGGTACACTACTCAATGCACTACATTACTACATTATGCTGCTTTTACAAAATAGTAGCCTACTAAAGGGAATGATTCAGTATAGCTGCTATAAACATTCCTGTTGACAAAAAGGTTAGACTTGACCCACCGACTTCACACCATGCATACAGCCCCACCCAGAACTGTATCTACCCCTCCTTCCACCCACCCTGCCCCCCTCCCATAAGCCTGACCATGTATTAAAAAAAGCAGAGGTGTCGGCCCTCTTTCGACCAAACTATGTGTGTGTCATACATTGTGGTGAGTACAAAATGTGAATGTGATTGTGTGTCTAAATGTGTGTCTGAATGTGTGTTTCAGTGCATGCTTGCATGAGTGTGTGTTAGGGTTTGGGACTTTGTATGCACGGCTGACTGTGCAGGCTTTTACTGTAGTCCTTAGTGAGCACAGAGAGGGAGACTCTATCCAATTCAAAGTAAAGACAAACAAACTTGAGGAATTAACTGAGGAATTGTTAGATCTCAAACTATAGTTATCAAGTGAATCCATGTGGGTCAGTACAATCCAATTAGCAGGTGAGTAAAGGAGGATGAGACAGGAAAGGGTGGTGCAAGTCTAAGAGAGACTGACTACAGTCAAGCTAGTTATAAAGTTAGGAATGCTGGGTTTGGCTTAATAACGGTTATCACAGTCTCCAAAAAGTTAAGACCTGAATGGCAACATTACGTTTCTGAACGCAGATCAGGTGCTAAAAAAAAAGAGTCTGCAAATGCTCAGTGATGAAGATGACTATGGGGGAGAATCAATATTGAACTCATTGAAGAGATACTCACTAAGGAATTTGCAGTGCAAAGTGTAATGCAACGTCACAGTGTCCAAACCTGGTTTAGAGCCAAAACAAATCAAATGCTGGCAAAAATAACAGTTATGTAGTGTTACTAAAAATTGTCTGTTTGATTGATTAGATTTTTTTATTGACATTTTGTCTGACATATATTTCAGGTTCAGTAGTACAGAAATTAAACTATTTCTGCTTCTTTGTTTTGATAGAGGTGGCAGCGCATCTCAATTTAAGCAACTGCAGCTTTACTCATTTACTGAACTATATAGCTGTATAATGATTTGCAGTAGACGTAAATAAACCCCTAAAAATCTGGCACACAACAGGCTTGGAAAGTGTGATTGTGACTTGAAATGCATCAGCTAGTAGAGAAGATTATTTTGACCTGGGTTTCATTTTTTGTTGTCTTTAGTTGCACCATCTCTCTGCACTCAAGTCATGCAAGGAACAGAAGTAAGACAATTGAGTCTGGAACAGTGATTTGACTGCTGGGCAGAGTCCAGCAAAGGCATGCACAGGTCAGTCCATCATAGCAGGAAAATAGACAAGTGGTGTGAGTGAATGAAAGAAAAAAAAACTAGGAAGAGAAA
>JANJYP010122584.1:0-20197 GCA_024605115.1 Rastrelliger brachysoma | reverse complement strand
CAGCACCAGAGGAGCGACTGTACCTGTCACTGGTGTGTCTGTATGTGACCTGCAAGAAGTCAAGTAGATGTGTGTGGAACCAATCAATCAAGGAATATTCTAAACAGCAGCCAAATGAAGATACTCAAAGGAATTCTAGTAGTTTCTTAGGGGGCTTTCATCAGTTTTGCAAGTCCTAATACCTCCTATGGGCATGTAGACCAGGTGCCCAAGCCACCTCAACTGGCTCCTTTCAATATAAAGGGTATGTGGTTCAACTCTAAACTCCTTCCAGATGTTCAAGGGCGTCACCCTATCTTTAAGAGTTAGCTCAGAAACCCTGCGAAGGAACTAGTTTTTGGCCGTTTCTATCTATGATACCATTCTTCTTCAGTCATCACCCAAAAGCGCATGACCATAGTTGAGGGTTAGAGCGACTGGTTGGTTTGACTGGTAAATCAAGAACTTTGCCTTCAGGCTCATTTCCCTCATCACTACATCAGTCTGGTACCATGTCCACATTATCGAGCATCCAGACCAAAATAACCCTGCATTTTAAAATAATTGCAAGCAGGGTTTGTTGGTGTGGTGGTGTTGCTTGAGGCACTGCTGAGACGATGGAATACCATGCAAGAATTCTATCCAGTCTGAGTTTGAAGGCTTATCAGACACCAAAAGAGTTATAATAGCAGGAATAATATTTTATTTCTTTGTGACAATTGCAGAGTAATTCTTTTTTTTTTTGTATGCCTGGACACCATTCACATAGCAAAGTAATCTAGCGTGAAAGGCATGGCATTGTTGGATGAAGTTGCATTACATTGTGACTAAAACTGAACAAGTTTTGAGGGGGTTTTGGGGTTTTTCTTTTGGTGGAGTCCCCCTGTTGGAACTCCAACTATGTAAAAAATGGTCTCATTCAAATAATTTAAGCAGCCACATTTTTTTTTAACAAACTGCTATTGTCTGCCTCAACACAACCTCACTGCTAATGCAGCACCAAGCCAAGCGTCTACAGATCAGACATGCTTTTTGTGAGATGAAGAAATGTTTTGCGTTACTGGAATAACTCTTTAATCAATCCCTTTATATAGCTTATTTTTGTTCTGTCTTTTTTGGAAACTCACTGAGGTTCCAGTAATAAGAAGAAGCATAGGCATTTAAGCTATATTGATCCGATACGGTTTCATAGCTGAACATGGTTGGTTTTCCTAACATGAATCATGTGGACTTCTGGTTTGTCCTTACATGGTCCCAGCTCTCATGTGGGTTATTTCCCCCTCCTTTTCTCTCTTTGATGTTTCAGTGGAGCGCAGTAGCTGTGTAGTTATTTACATGACTTATATTACATTGGAAAGAAAAGTGTTTGAGATTAGATTTCAGTTTCAAATCGGTGTTTGTTTTCTCAGTACTTCTTGGAAGAGAGAAAAAAGACTTGCGATAGTGTGTACAGCTAGAGAAGGAGGCTCAGTCTCTGGAACAGGTTAGTGTGTTTGTACTGAATCTCAGGATTGTCTTAAAAATGTATTTCCTTTCTTGATATTTTGAAATTTTATTGACGTGTGTGGGGAAGTTTTACCTCTGTATCTGACTGCTGTACAATCAATACATATGAAATTGCAGGGAACCTCTTAGTCATAGCTATAGCAATATATTGCTGTGTGGCATGGAACCACTATTTTAATATTTTTAGAGGCTTACTGGTAGAAAATGAACATATTCATTACCTTTCATGGCAATCTCCTTGTTAAAATATAAGATATCTTGATGCTGGAGGGATTCATGAAAAAAAAGAAAAAGGCAGTACATTACATTGTGATATTCTTGTTAAAGTCATTCAGAAATGAAAAATGAATTTCATCCCACTATAGGTCTTAAAATTAACGCAATTACTTATCTATCAGACGATGTGTTCCAAATTTTGTGAAAAATTATACTTTTGAATAAATCTGGGCTGAAAGTGGGTATTTTTTCATGTAGAATAATGAAGGCCCAGAAGTTGTGTGTCATGTTGTACAAGATTCGTCAGCCAATGATATCAGGATCTGTCACCTGTCAATCAAATAGCTACCGTCGTCGCATAATAAACGTCTGCTAAAAACACTCACGCACCAAGTGACTGAGCTAGGCAACACCCAATCAAACTTCAGTCGAAACATTCAGTGTCCCACCCCAAACATTGAACATCCCACCCGCTCGATAATGGCCAATCAAATTCATTGTCCTCACTCGTGTAAAGTCATGCTGCAACTTGGCAAAACTCGCAGAAGGGGACAGGACAAACAGCGATTTCTGTACGACTTTTAAATGTTGATGTTATTCGTAAATTCTGAAAATCTGATAGTCGTGCAAAAAGCTTGTGGGTCACTAAAACCCACATCCTTGTACAGTAGATGATACATTTCAGCAAGTAGCAGGCCTGACTGGTGAAGCATTGCTATCATTAGCTTTTGCTGCTAGCTCAGCTAGAAATATATGACTCACCAGTATTTTAAAAATAATACAATGCAATTTCCAAGAGACGAAATAACACAAGGTTCCTCTAAAATTAGAAGGTTTATTGATTAGCAATGAAACGCTACTGTTGCCTTATTGTTGCTGTTTGTGACTTATTTGGCTAGCTAATATTAGCAAATTTAGGATAGATATTGCTGTGGTGTCATGATAACATTTTAGGGTTATCACATTAATGTCAGTTATGTCCACAGTGGTTATACTGGGTCAATTTTAATTTAATTTTATATAGATATATTGTGCTGCATATCAGTTATATAACAAATGGTACCAGTCACCTTATTATTTGTGAGGTTTTTCCAATTTACAATATTCTTTGCACGAAAAAGGGTCAAAATAGACGAGCGGTTGTAAATGTTTCCCAACTGTTTCCAACATTACTTAATTCCATTACAATGTGAGTGATATTATTAAGGCTGAAAGCTGAACTTGAATAATTACCAGTGTTAGAAATATTCAGTTGCATGTATGAACTCTTGAGACCTGTTCCCAGACTGGAAACGCAGCTGGGATTTGGCTAAATACTGGTTGACTGGATGGAGCCTGCTCTGACCACTTAGGAGCCAATGGTGTGTGGTGCTGNCACACACACACACACACACACACACACACACACACACACACACACACACACACACACACACACACACACAGATGCACTATGGTTGGTTACAAGCTGAATAAGCCCTTCGTGTTAAGTTTCCTACCTGTATGCCAAACAACCATCAAGCCAGCATGGCGGGTGACTGAGATGTGTGTTTGTGAGCTTGTGTGAGTTTCATATGCAACTCCAAACACACACACACACACACACACACACACACACACACACACACACACACACACACACACACACACACACACACACACACACACACACACACACAGATGACTTCCAGCAACCGTTGAAACTATAAATACCATATGACAGTAAGCTGAAGCAGCCGTTGATTCGTACAGGATGATGAAACATCCTCTGCTCTCCAGGCTCTGTCTGTCCCACCTCCTCCACCCTCCGTCTTCCTTTTGGATTTAGTGGAAGAGATGAAGTCATTTCATTTCATTCCATCCCCGGGATCACCCACCACATTGCTGGAGCATATGGCTTTTATATAGTGCCGGTTTGACTGTGCGCATGGTGCATACTGATGCCTCCTTGCTGTACTGTAAAATATATCTCCAACGGAATTCTATTGGAATTCTATCAGTGGTGTTTTATATATTAACATCTAAGTAAACCACACAACTCTTCATCTAAGAAAGATAGTTGATTAGCACAGAGAGAAAAAAAATACAATATTAATCGACTGACATTAGAAAAATATTTCACTGGGTGTTCACAGCTGTAGGTTGCATCTTTTTGGCCTGACCGTCTCCAACAAATTACTCAATGATATTTTATTAAACCTAACCCTAAGGACAATATTTTAACTGAGGACCCCCTCTATAAGATGGGATCACAAGATCACAGTTGGTAATAATGCAGCTGTTGCTTTAAAAGTCTTTATAGGCCACCTGGGGGCAGTGGAAACAAGCTGTAAAAAAAACCCCCAAAACACTGACATACTATAACATTTTAAGGTGGCAGTTGTCAACAAGCCATTGCCTATTTACAATTCAAGCAGACAGGGGGGCTAGATTCATTATAAAATAGACATCTGTTAAACTGTTAAAAGAATACCTGTCATTTATTAGTCTTTATGAAAGCAAGGGAACAACAAACTTGTATCTGGAAATGCTTATCTACAACATGCTATCATGTAGTATAACAGCAGCAAGTAGAAAAGAGGCATGTATTCTGTGAACTGGCTCACTGATGCGAGTTACATAACAAAGCTTGGTCATATTGCTTAACAGTCGCCACCATATGGTGTTGGTCATACCAAGTAAACATTGGTCATATCAAGTAAGACTGTAGCCAGTAGAACTCCTGAATGTACTGAAGTGAACAATGAGGCATTTTTATCACCGAAGAATTCAACTTGTCGTTCGGAAATGGGAGAATGTGTCATTTCCTCTTTAAAAAATGACTAAAAATGACTGTATTGTCTATAAAGTCTCATTTGAATGCTTCCATTTCCTTTATTCCAGCTTTCACTGGATGAACTCAACATTATATCCTGCTGCTGGGGGGTGTATATGACTTACAAGTCCTGGTCATGAACCTGTACTGTACATACTGTACATTCAACTCTATATTGTATAATTTACCTACAAATCAGAAAATATACTGAATAAGAATATATTTTTCATCAGCCCCTTTTCCAACCCTCAGCTTAATTTCTAGCATCCATGCATCCTTCACTAAACCACATGGCCTTTCATTAGTCATAATGTGTNTGTGTGTGTGTGTGTGTGTGTGTGTGTGTGTCTACATAGTTACAAGACATAANTGTGTGTGTGTGTGTGTGTGTGTGTGTGTGTGTGTGTGTTTGGATTGGTTCTATTAAAAATGTATGAGCAAGTGGACAAACAGTCAGTCAAAGAGACAGTGGGGCGGAGGATGCCATTTCCAAAACCACACTCACATTGAGGACATAAACCAAAGAAAGCTTTTAGAGCACTGGTTCTATGCCTAGGGGTCACCAAATAGTTGTGGAGAAAATAAAATAACGTATTTTAGACTGGGGAAGGGTTTTCACATTACATTACCTCACCTGTACCAGTGATATAACCACGTCAGAATAGATTTTATTGAGTGTGTTATTGAGTCAGTGTGCCGTTGGGACACAAACAAAAATTGACGCTCTTGTTCCACATTTATCACCCCATTAATCAAGCAGCTGTAGCCAGTTTTGCTAGCTATCACATGGCACGACGACTATGGAGTGATGGCCTCTTCGACAAAAGTCCATCCATCTCTTGAGTCTTGAGCCAGCAGAATTGTTTTTTTAATGTGGGTCACCTGAAAGTTACTAACACCAGTACCTTCAACTGTGAAACACAAGATGCCAGTGGTTCTAACTGAGTCCCCATCTCCCAACAAGCTCCAGAAACATCATCCTGACTTTCTGCCATATGGATTTACATGAATAGCCAAAAAAAATTTGGTGGAATATCCGTGTGTTATTTGCTCAGAAGTGTTTGCACATGAAAGCTTAAAACAAGTTAAACTTAAGAGACGTTTGGAAAAGAATAAATGTCTCACATCAACAAGCCCTTAGAGTTTTTTTTGGTTTTTTTGACATAAGGAGAAGTGAACAACGAAGCCAAAAGACAGTGGTGAGCAAGTGCTCTAAAGTTACTGCGAAGGCCCTGGCAACTTAATATGAAGTGGCATATCTGGTGGCTAAATCAAAAAAGTCCCACGCTACTGCTTCGAGTCTCATCTGCCTGGCAGTCATTGCAATGACAAGCGGTATGCGGGGGAAGAAAATAGCTCGCTCACTCGAGGCTACTCTGCTGTCAAATGACACAATGGGGCGTTGCGTTTATGACATGGCAAACACCATTAAAAAACACCTCATGGACCTAGTAAACTGGAAAATTGTCAATAGTCAACAGATGTGTCTGATGATGTGAAGGTGGTTGCAATTGTAAGAAACAACTACAAGTAGAAAAGTATGAGGATATGTTGTTTTGCACATCACTGGATTGACCTTAAATAGGTTGTTTTACTGTCCAGCTTGTAAAACGCACCAAGTTGGGAAAAATATGTCTCAGTTCAGGGGACAAGAACGAGGACTAAATGCCTTGTCCCTCTCCATGTGAAACTTTCCCACTGCATTATCCACAGAGAGGCCTTAGCTAAAATGAAACCTCGAGCCAGGACTCTGCGGTGTTCTCCATGAAATCCCCGCCAGTGGAAACCAGACTGTTCGCCACGCTCTGCCATGAAATGGGATCAGACCATGAATCACTACTGTTTCACACAGAAGTCAGATGGCTTTCTCGCGGTTAAGTATCGATCAGACTGTTTGAACTGTGTGAAGAGGTCCAAACCTTAACATCAAATTGCGTTTTTTCCATCGCTACGATTGTTAGCCTCGCATAGCTGGCAAGCATTTTTGAAAAACTGAACTGTCTAAATACATTCCTCCAAAGACCCAAACACTAATGTCCTTGCTCTTTCTCACATG
The DNA here is from genome assembly GCA_024605115.1 of Rastrelliger brachysoma. NCBI lineage: Eukaryota > Metazoa > Chordata > Actinopteri > Scombriformes > Scombridae > Rastrelliger > Rastrelliger brachysoma. The sequence goes on along the minus strand of JANJYP010122584.1, from coordinate 13,625 downwards.
GTAAAAGGATGCTTGAGAGATGGACCATGCGGGATGAGGTTAAGTGTTAATATGTTCTCTGAACTCAAGGACAACATCCAAACAATGAAAGGAGTCACCTAAAGCTTCTTCTGGTGTATCAACAGTTTCAATAGAGAAAGATGACACACCACAGAGATATGACTGGATATGCCAGTCTGTCATCACTTCCAGTGCAGAACACCTGTTGTTGGAACTGGACAATGTCCTGTTGGACCTCTCCAACATCCATGCTGGCCAAGAATTCTGAAACTCTGGATTGTCAATAGCTCAATTAGATGTAGTTATTCCTTTTGGATCTACCTATTTATGTGAAATCACATTTTCTACACTTTCATCAAGGGTTAAAGAGTTAAAGATAATCTTTATATTGTGGTCTCCAGCAAAAAACCAAGAATACAGTTGCTTTGTTCGCATAAGTGGCTTCAGCTTTTTTTTTTTGTTTGCTACATAATTCCATGTTTTTTCATAGCTGTCTTCAGTATTCCAGTTTAAAAATGGTAAAAAAAAAAAAAAAAAAAAGTAAAACCGTTAAATGAGCTGACGTGTCTAAACATTTGACTATTATAGACAGAATGAGCAACAGTAGTCACCCTAGCTGCAAAAGCAAATCACATATGAAGACAAATCTACAAACATTGTGGGCAGTGAGCTACCGAGACAAAATGCAGTATTCTAACTTTGTTGGCCATCATCAGTCAGTAATCAGCATGTTGTGTACAGTCGGAAATGGAGTAAGAATGGTCTGATTGCACGCACGCACAAACACAACGTCACTGCATGGGGTGAGCATAGGGTCAATCAGTGCGGTAATGAAGGAGGCTTGTTTAAATTTCCTGTGTGCTGATTGATAACAGCTTGCTTTATACGGTCCCAAGATTAGACACACACACACACACACACGCACACACACACACCTCATGCCAGGGGTTTAAAGAGAAGGGATCCCTCCTCTTTAAAGCCATGAACCTGAGACATCTTTAACTGAACCTGAGACATTTCCATACCGTCTGTTTTCACCATTAGCTCAGGTGAAATTCAACAAGCTGTACAATGATTTGTTATAGCAGTTCAACTTGTATCATGGCAGCTACCAACCATGATTTACTTTGAGTGGTGACTTCAGGGTGAAGAGTTCCTTTCAGTCAGGTGCTAAGAAATAATTTTGAAGGGGAGGAGGGGCCGCGTTGAGGGTTGAAGGTCACTTGAAGTTGATAGGTGTTGGTTTAAAGTTCTTGTGAGGGTACAAAGAGTTGTTTTGAGGAGGGAGGGAAAGGTGCTGAAGGGCACTTTGACAGCTAAAGTAGAGGTTCAGGGTGTTTTTAAGGTAGAGTTTAGAGTTACAAGGAGATTTTTTTGGGGGGAGATGGGGAGGTGGTAGTAGTGGTTGAGAGATGTAGGAGGGAATATTTTAAGGCTCCGGGGAGTTTTGAGGTGAAGTTAAAGGGATTTTTTGAAAATGTAGCTGTAGTTTTAGAGCTATTTAGTTGGGTAAAATGGAAGGTCAAGGTTATTTGAATGGGAATTAAGGCTGTTTTGAAAGGGTTTATGGTTATTTTTCTGTCTCTCTGTCGGATTATTTGCTAGGATAGTCGAGATGTGGTGCCATACTCTCAAGCCTAAGGGTAAAAGGTGAAGACTGGTGCAAAGTTTTGTGTCTTTGTATGTTTAAAAGCGTGTCAAAGGGCGGTTTCAGAGCAATTTTAAGAGCTATTATGGGTGAAAGGATAGTTACTCTGTTGTAAAAACCAGAAAAGATCCCAATGGGAGAACAGAGACTGGAGCTAGTAACCTTTGACCGCCACGTAGGACGCTTTGACCTCAAACGGGCGCGCTTCCGACATCCACGCTTGACCTCTGTACGCTTACTCGTAGCGCCACTTCCAACTGTGAGGGGAGTGCACGGGTGTTTTGCATGAGAATGTGTGAAGCAGTCTCATGGAGAGTAGTGTCAGCGAAGTATATTTTAAAGCAACAAACAACATTCGAGTTAAATGCAAAGGGCGATGATTCAGAGCAATAGACGGAGACATGATTGATGTGAACGGTGGGGGGAAAAAAAAGAGGATGGAAACTGAATGTCAAACTGCACTTGTTAAACGTCTCTCTTTTTAACATGCTGACATCCGTCTCTCCTCACATTTCCATTCCCCGTTTGATCAGGTAATCGTTTTCAGTCTAGGGCCCCCTTACCGTCACCTCGTAATTACTGGTGGATGGCACGCAGGCCTGTCATGTCAACCTGTCAGTGCTTTGCTTGAGTTTTGTCTAACCCATACTATCTGACAAGAAAAGACAGACAGTGGAAAGAAAGTTGGCTCCTGTCAATGTCATTAGGGTTGTGGGTTGTTTTCAAGTATCTATCTCTGGTATGGGAAGAGAACGTTATGGCCGACTTCATTCATCAATCCGCCCAGTTAATATCACGTTACTGGCATACCACATAACAGGCATGCAAGTAAACCTGCCACGTAACAATTAGTGCCTGGCAACATAATATGCACTTTAATAATAACTTTATTTTGAGTATATGTTTGTTCAGGTTCAGGTGTGAATGTGATGTGACAGCAGTGGTGTGAGTGCTTCAAGAAACTGAACAGACATAGAGCATTTAAAACATGTGCCATGAGGCTAGATATCATCGTAGAATGTGGATATTATTGAATGTGGATACGGCTTAAAAGTTGTCTGTTCCTGGTTTTAAAGGCTGCGTTACAGTAAAGTGATGTCATTTTCTGAAATTACCAGATTGTTCTAGTTGTTTTATAATTTGCCTTTAACCTACTTTGTCATTATATCAACATTACTCATGAAGCAAAAACTTCACTGCGTAAATATTTTGTGAAGGCACTGATAGTCATCCCTACAATATTGTTGTTATATTGATATTGAGATATTTTTGTCAAATATATTGTGCTGTTGGATTTTATCCACATCGCCCAGGCCAGCCCTATGTGCCTGTATATATAAGTGGATGTTGTGAAATGCATTGCAATGCATTGGAACCAGCTTGAAGCTCATAGTTGCAGCTTGTGAGTGGTGCCATTTTTTCATGTTTGGAGCCAGGACCCTCCAAAATAAGATTTGCATTGTTGCCTTTAATGTTTTAGAAATACATTCTGCTACGTTGAACCCAAGGAAACGCTAGCTTACTTGGAACACCAAACACTATACACTTAAGCTAACTTTAGCTACTTTAGATTAGCTGTGCTAAAAGGGTAGTCTTAGCAAGTAGCAATACACTTCAAATATGGTGACAATGGTTCAACAGAGCACAATCAGACATCAAAGCTACTATACATGTTAAAATCATAACCAACCAAAACTACCACTAGCACATACTAGGGCGCCTGAAAGACCATAATAACATGCTGATAAACATTAATAATTTAGTATTTCTACATAGAAGTTGATACTTTTTATATGGGAGTCAGTTGGAGCAGCCTAGTGGCCACTGATAGTATTGCCCTTCAAAATACCTTAACTTTAGCTTCAACCTCAAACAGCGTTCATTACCACTTGATTTACAGATAAAGATGAGGATTAAGAAGAAGTTGACGGTTACAGCACAGCTAATGAGCTATGATGGCTTCATCCATTTTGAACTCCCTGGCTCTGTGTTCTTACTAAAGTCATCACTGCCAAGAAGTGCAATTGATTTCAATGAAAAAAAAAGAAAAACACAAAATAATATTCTTGACAAGCATGAAACTTGGAACCATGGAAATTGTTTTTTTTTTAAAAAAACAATCTTGATTCAAGGTCGACTCACTAGCTTATTCCAGAGCAGATGGTGCTTATCTCTGATGGAGATTGATTTGTTGCAAGTTGAGTAGCTGTTATGATTTCATCCCGGGAACTTTGAAGATTTTTAGTCCTGATACTCTACAGTATGATAATCAGAGATGGACTGGCTTTTAATATCAAGGAAATAAATGTGTGACCACAAGATATGGCATGGCACATTGCATTCATCTCCTGACTCAAACCAAACTGAAAAGATCTCTTCCAACTTCACTTTAACTGTTTGAATAGATCAAGAAGGTGGCAGCTACAAAGGCCAGAAACTGACTAAAGAGTAAACCAAACAAATGGAGTGTAAAACTCTTTGTGTTGGCTGACTGAGGTGATGGCTACACTTCAGATTTCTCAATTTACTGGTACAAGTCAACATTTCCAGCTGGAACTGGACGGACAAAACAACTTTGCAGACATTGCTTCCATCTGTTCTGTGATCATTTCTACACCCAGCTGATGGCTCTTAGACAAAATGACAAAACCCTAACTAGATTTACAGTTACCCGAGAGGATTTCATGTAAAAATATTAAGATTAATTATCTTTTCCAACAGTGAGAAGTTGTTAGTAATAGCAGCCACAAAAGTTTAAACTTTTATTTGGCAATGTCTGGGAGTTTAATGCCACAGGTCTCCATCATTTCTCAAGAAAGTCCGGAAAGTGAGTAAGAGAAGGATGTTTACTCGTGAAAAGTTTAAAAGATGAGTCAAATGAAACCATACTTTGGCTTCAACTGTGATAATTATTTTGATTACTCATAATCATTACTATCTTTCTCGACTACTTTTCAGTTTCTTTTGTCCAACCACTATATAGTCATATTATCACTTTCACAATGATATAAAACATCGTAGAGCGGCGAGTCTTTTCAGTTTACAAGCTTGAGCCAGAGATCATTGGCTATTTCTAATTGACAAATGACTCACTGATGACCAAACTTGTCTAAGATGAATGATGATGAATTGTTTCAGTCTAACTAGCATTAACAAACTTCTGGATCATATTCATTGACACACCTAATTTTCCTGGCATGGCATGAGAGAATTTTTTTGCCACTGCTACAGCTCCAACCACTTTACTGGTAAAAAAAAAAACAAAAAAAAAAAACTTCATATATCCTGTTTTTTTCTTAACAATGACTATGTGAGCTAGCATTTAGATTAGCAACACCATCAGTTGAAGTGTTGACAGCAGTTCCAGGTATTCTCGAGTAAACCTTCGCCTGTGGGTATTGCCTTTGTTTTGTTCATGAAGATAACAACAAATGGTTCAAAATGGAGAATTATTCAAGGCTAAAGAAGAAAAAAAATCTTCCGGTATACAGACCCAAATGCCCAAACCTGCCGACGCCCATGGAACTTACTTCCTGTAAAAGGACCGGAGTCCATTCTTGACCTAATTCCCCTTACCGTCCTGCCAGCATCTTGTTCAGTTTGGACCCACTCCACAGCTCCATATGCTGCTGCGCTCTGACAGAAACAGACGTATCAAATTATGCAACAGCCTTCCTTTTCAGAGAGAAAGACCCTTTACTCCCAAACTACCCTGCAGCTAGACATCAGCGACATACAGATGCTTCTTTTAAATCATTGATCCACTGTCTACCTACAATGCAAAGTTGGTAGTTCCCTCCCTTGCCAAAAGCACGATTCATGTCAGGAACAATAGATTCCTTTTCATTAAAAAGACTATTACACCATATGTCTAGATACACTACGCTTACTTAGTTGGCTGTTCATGCCTGTCATTCGTGATGAGTATTTTGATACTTAAATGATTGATTTTGTGTGGTATTGCACTTCGACATTCCTTGCTAATCAGATTATATTCCTACAGTTATAAAATGTTCTCATAAGTTGCTGCAACCATCTCCAATGAATCCAAGTATTCATATCATGCGTTTCTATAACGTTCATGCTAACAAATGAAGAAAATGTGTTTTAAAACTAGGCAACACACTACATGCATGTGCCAAAGTATGTTGGCACTAGATGAAAAGTCAGGAGATCAAAGTTAATACAAGTGTATCCTCTGGGAACTATGAGCGTTTGTACCAAATTTTGCTCCAGTCCATCAAGTACTGTAGATGTTGAGATACTGTTTGAGTTGCTGGTGGAACTACAAGAAAAGTCAGAGGATCAACAAAGTAATTTATCAAACTTGTGTGTAATATTCAAGCTCTTTTTTTTTTTTTTTTGTAGATTTCATGGAAATCCAAGAGATGCTGTGATAAATGTGGAATCAGCACGTCTTAGATGAGGGCTTTTACACAGCTAACAGCAGCTGGTGCAGAAGTAAAAGTACTTAATGTTATTTTAATTGCAACAACTTAATCCCGAATAAATCAAAGAGACAGATTTTCAAATTCACGACCATACAAATGATAGTTTGATAGTATCTACTTACTTGTTTTTCTGCAGTTGGACTTCTCAACTGCGTTTTATGGTGATTATCAGTGGATGGAGTCAGGATAATGGCTCTGTTGCCATCATGTGACATGACCTCAGAGCAAACTCCACTTGAGTAAGGATTTGTTTGTCATAAATATTCTGGGTGCACTTATTTAGCTATCCCCAGAGCATTTGAGTATATTCCACAATTTTCTTCCACGAATGGAAAAGGCTGGAAAAGTGGATAATGCACTCAGAATACTTGATGATATAGTATGTGTCATCAATGTGGTGAAAAAAAATCTCCACACTCATGTTTTTTAAGTACTTTTCTATCTGTGATGACACATTATGTAATAGCTTTTTGCAATGAAGGCGCCCTGACAGAAATTCCGAAATGTATAGCTACATCTGTGACAGTGGTGATGTAGTGCACATACCAAACTATAGCGTACAGGCATGGGCGCTCATGTATGTCTCAGTCATAAGCAGTCACATTCAAACAGACACACACATACACACAGACACAGCTCGTCTTTGGTGAAGATGGTGATGATAATGATGATGGGACTTTCAGACCTGGACATTAGAGCTGGCTCACTTCTCAACGGTGACGCACTACGACTTTAGATTTATAATAGCTTGACGTCAGCGTCCCTCATAGACTTCCCACTAGGAAAGGAAAGCCTGCTGTGCGTGTTTGTCTGTCTCTGTGTATGTGTGTGTGTGTGTGTGTATGTGTGTGAATTAATACCATCTACACTGCTATCCCGGTGATTTGAAGCCCAGTTGAGACTCACCCTGCATCTCTCTTGTTTGGTTACCAAGTGTTTCTGAGCCTGTGGGCTGTAATGGTACTAAGTTAATGCGAAACATCTGGATATTGTAATGGCACTCACATGCACATACAGCACATAATAAAAGATATAAACAGTATGGATGGACACATGCAAATACACATTCTGCAAACTAAACCAGCTGCAAAAATCTACATGTCATATTTTTTCCTCCACAGGGAGCAAGATCAGACAAAACCTGTATTTCATACCACGTGCGTGCAGAGTCCATTAGGATATTGCACACTATTGGAGAAGTGTAGGGGATATCTCCTCATTCTCCTAATTGGTTTTTACTGAATTGCGTGTGCAGATTCCATCCCATATGGAAAACAGGCACAAGCCAGATTTAAAAAACAAGCACGTCCACGCACGCACGCACGCATGCACGTACATACATACACACACATGCTACTAAATGATCGTGCCTGCTACTGGATGTGTTAAGAAAGCAGCATGGTGTGTTTGATGGTGGAGCTGATACACTACAGTGTATTGTAACGCAGCCAGCAGGAGATTTAGGATCCAAAGGAATTCCTCTATTCCTCACCCACATTCCAGCCTGATGGCTTTAAAATGGTTTGACTTAAGGGGGGGGAAATTTGCAGTATTTGGTGTGATTGCGGTGACAAAGTTATTTTTATGACACATAATGTTGGAAGTTTAAGAAAAATAAAATCATGACCACACACATAACGCTAGCTAATTACTCATGTCATTCTAAATATTTAGAAGAAACGCATCTTCTATCAGTATGCTACAAAAAATGGACTCGCTGTGTTAAATGGCCAACCTTTGTTTCTTTAAGCAAGCTGCCTTTATAGCTATGCATAATTAAGTTGTCGTAGTATAATATTAAAACTGTGCTAATTGATTATGTTTACAATGACTACAAATGACTGAACACAATAGGAAAGGTGAATTGTCACTACTTCTGTAGTTCCTCTTAGCTTTCCAGCATCTTTCTTTGTCGTGCTTTGTTTTGGTTTCAAGGCTCACATCTTCCTACAGTATTTTAGTTCAGTCTCACAGCTCTCATCAACAGTATTTCAAGCAAAAGCAGGCAACAGTAAAAACCCACTGTGCTTTACCTAGCCAGCCGCCAAACGGCAGATATAATTAGCAACTATCTAGTGAACAGAGTGGCACATTTAGTGGCTAACGAGCCACATGTTTTTCTCAGGAGTTGATAAAAGAGAAAAAAAAACAAAGTTGAAAGTAGAGTGAATATTTAGTGAATTCTTATTTTGGCATGTGGCTGGAAAACGTGAGAGACTGCTATATGTTTATGAAGACTCTCACTTTTTAGTATCTTTAATTTTAACGCTTTGTTTTGGTTTTAAGGCCCACAACTTTACTGTTCTGGTTAGCCTCACAACTTTCATTTTGAACAAAATCTGGCAGTTGTAAAAACCCATTGTTCTTTGCCAGCATCAAACAGCAGACACGGTTAGCCACTAGCTGGTGAACATAGTGGAGCATTTAGCGGCTAAAGATCTGCTAGATGTTTTTCTCAAGAGTTGATAAAAGAGCTAAACACAGTAGAGAATCATATGAATATTTAACTTATTTTGCCATGTGGATGGAAAAAGTGAGCGTCCGCTAGATGTGTACACAGGAAAGTGTTTGCTAAGTCTGTGTTAGCAAACACCATAGCAACTTAACGTGGCTGTAATGTCTCACATGTGTAGTAGTTTTTTAGCAAAAATGGAGAACAAATCAAAGTTGAAACTAAAGTGAATATTTGACTTATTTTGTGGCTGGAAAAAGTGAGAGTCAGCTAAATGTGTACACAGGCAAGTGTTTGCTAACACTGTGTTTATCAGCCAGAGTAACTTAACGTGACAGTAATGTCTCAAAGATGTGTTGTAGCTTTTTAGTAAAAAGAAAAGTAAATGTATTGCTAGCATTAGCATTCACAGCTTTGTCATTAAATTTAATATTTGCTGGCAAAAAGATAGGTTCCGTCTCTCACATGCTAGCTACTAGATAGCCTAGCTATAAATATCTAAATGCTTGAGCAATACATTCGCATATGAGGGGAATTAAGCTCCAGATGAGCACATTCTTAATGTTGAATCCAGGCCCTTTATTACAGTTTGTACTGTCAGTTTGACATTACATATGTGTTTGTCTCTCTACAGTTACCACTAGACCCCAAAGTCACTAACTTTTAACTGACAAATAATACTTTTTGATGTATTTGCTTTAATTTTTATGCAGTCACATCATTTTAACTATGGGCATATAATGCTTTAGAAACAACACTTATAGCAAACCACATCCTCAGAGTGAGCTTGGTAACGACATCAGATGTCACTTTGTATGTAGCACTCAGCTCTGTTGTTTGTGCCTCTGAGGAAACAGAGCTGTCAACACTACTGATGATGGAATACACTCCTCATTCTACTCAGTTTAAAAGGACATTTCCTTCAAAACATTAACCTCACCTGGCTTTGACTCTAATGACCTTTGCACCCTCAGAGTTCAACAAAGAAATCGTAGCTCCCGCATCAGTTCAGACAGTTTCCAGGTTGGGTGAAAATGACAAACTTAATGCCTTTTTTTCTTAGCAGCTGCCAAAACAGCCAGACAGCTAGTCACAGTGAAAGTTGTTAAGGTTGCCAGGTCAGATCATCACCCCCCCCCACACACACACACACAAAGACACACACTCTCCAGTAAAAGCAAGGAATGAGAGAAATTAGTTATAGTCCTTTGTTTTCACATATGTACACAAATGCACACAATCAGAGTATCCAGAGTAGATTCCTCCTTTTTTGAATCCACCCTGATTCGCTTGACAGAGAGGTATGAGCATCTGANGTGTGTGTGTGTGTGTGTGTGTGTGTGTGTGTGTGTGTGTGTGTGTGTGTGTGTGTGTGTGTGCGAGGTGTAGGGGCTGATTGGTGGGGGGTTTCTCGCTGCATGCTGAGAGAGGTGCACAGGTTGGCTGCTGTTTTGACAGGCGTGCCTTGAATACCAGCCTTTTTCTGGGAAGGGGGAAACACACGGAATCAAAACAGGCTGTCTAGCACACAGCCATGCCTTCTCATTGCCTTTTGTGTGTGTTTAAGTGTGTGTGTGAGTGTTTCTGACCAAGGTAGACTAAGATAGAAGGTCTTTGGTCAGGGGTACTCGGTCCACTTTGTCGACCTGTTTGCCGTTGTAGTTCTGTTGTTCAGATGTTTGATCTGGTTCTGCGTAGGTGACTTTGGTTTCTCCGTCCTTCAAACAAATGCTCTTTCAAACACACACGCACACGCACACACACACACACACACACACACACACACACACACACACACACACACACACACACACACACACACATTTGTTTCAAACTGAATCTGGTCTCGCTCTATTTAGTCTCTTCCGCTGTTTCTGTTTTCTCTCTTCCCTCCAAGACACCATACAGGACAGACAGGACAAAAATAAAGGGCGCTTACAACAGCTTTTTTCGCATCTTTACTTATTCTTCACGATGAGTTAGCTATAATTTTTTCTTGCAAATTATCTCCAGATTGTAAATACCTCTACCTCTTCAAACATCATTGACCTCTCGTTTGCCTCTCTTTTATGAAGTGGCCTCGGGATGAGCTCTAATTTTATATCCAAGACGAGACGTTTTAAACTCCTCCGTCTTTGCGTCAATTTGCGCTGCCAAGTTTGAGCCTGAACACACACTTCGATTTCTTTTAAAGTATCTGCTCTTGCTCAATCTCGCTCTGTTGAGTCGTTTCTTCTGTTTGTGTTTAGAATTTGTTTCTGCTTTCTTTCTTCACTCCCTAAGACAAGACAGCAGACAGGACAGGCTTGTTAGCAAAAAAAAAAATTGATTCTTACTTAATTCCAGCTTTCGTTTTCTTTGTTACTCCTCCAAAAACCGAGCCATCATGATACATCGTTTTGCTGGAGGACACCCCTCGTTTTTTCGGGTCTTTTTTTTTTCAAAGGATTTAGGATCTTGACTTTGTCCAGAGTGACAGTTTGGCTCCTTCTGTTGTATTGAGCATGTTTGATTGTTGTAAGGATGTCCCAGATGAGGTCAGTTGAACATGGAGGTTCAGTTAAACAGGGGCACACCCAACCTCCCTACAACAAAGCTTGGTATGTTCCAAATGACATGCAGATTCTGATCTTTCTAGATCATGGCCATGATCATCTACTGGAAATTGGGCCAATGACAGTTCAGTGTTTTTCTAAACTTGAGTCAAATATTTATTAACCACTGATGTAGGAGATGCAAGACTTTTTTTTTTGCGTATTTGTGATTTTGCACATAAACTGAGAAAAATTCACCGTAAACTGATGTCACGGTATGCGTCAGAAAATTCACTTGCGGCAAATGTGTGATTAATATTTTAATTTAGCTATCATATTTATACACTGGGTAGTGTAAACAAAAACCTTTCTGAAAACAGACAGGTGTGTATGATGATTTAAATGGAGAGAGCGAAATGTCCGTTTATGAAAATACCTGTCCACGTGTAAACTAGGGCTGTACGATATTAGGAAAAACCCCGCTAGCTAACACTGATAATATATTATATTATATTATATTATATTATATTATATATGCTTTTTTTCTTCTTCATTATGCATTTTTCAGCTGGTACGACTTTTACTCCAGAGCGACTGATAGCCCGCTCCGTAAGACTACCGCTACGGTGTCATGCAGATCACTTTACTCCCCTAGCAATTTAAACACTTTTTCCCAAATGCAGCCTGAAGTCTGACCCACTTATTTAGCTCATTTGACTTCACAACAATGGTGTTATTGTCCTTGGTGATACACGGTAGGGCCCATCTATCACACCATTTATTGCAGGTCTTTTGCAATATGTATATTGGTCATGTTAATAATGCAGTGACGATGAATTTGCAGCCCTAGTGTATAATGTATATTAGTTACAATTCGGTGTCACCACGGGTCTCTGGTTTCCCATCAGCCCCTGAGAATGCCACACTCCACCAATAACTGCCCACGCTATTGGGACAAAGCTCGCCTTGTCTTAAACCCAAACTATGTGTCTTAATTCAATAAGGCAAATTGAAACGGGGGATGGGTTGAAAAACGTATTTATTCCAAGTCAGTCTCTTAAACATGTGACTGTGTGTTTTGTTGCTGAGTCCAAAAATAGTTGTCTTGTTGTTGATATTTAAATGGTTTCAGATGATTATCTTGAAGTTCTAACCAGGTCTTTGCTCAAGATTTGTGTTCAAGGTGATGATGTCATTTATGTTATGGGAAAAATGTAGATTTAACACTTAAGGCAAAGAATGAAGTGAAATGACAGGATTCAACAGTTAAAGCCAGGGATTCATTTCAGGGTGGGTTCGAGGCAGATGATGTTATTTCACAACGCTGGAAACTTGTTGATTTTCTTTCATTTTTATCCCCCACTTTATGAAAAAAAATCCCCTGACAGCATGGGTGGGATTTAAGTATTAAGGTTATTTTATTGTATACCACAGTGTAAATTTACTGAGTCACAATAACAAGGCTTGTATTCAAGATGTAATGTGTAACAGAAGGAATGTCTAGTTTTTAGATACATCGTAGTAGGCATATAAAAAGGAAGTCAAACGTCTTCATACTGTACTTTAAGTGCTGTACTTGATTAAATTGACTTACTTTCCACTACACGCAGACACACACACACTTCAAATTATCACCTATCTCTTGACAAAATAAGCATGACTCGGGGTTTACTTTGCAGTTCTTGAAAACAAGAAAACCTCCAGAAGGGGAAAGGTGTTATTAATTCCAATGAAACCTAAGGATGTTACATTGCCAGCTTTTAAGGTGGACCACGATATGTGAGTGTGTGTGTGTGTGTGTGTGTGTCTGCTCAGTGGGGTGTCTGAATAACATGACAGGTTGATGGCTGACCGGGGCAGTGAAGGTTCCAAGTTATTACAGTATCTCAATCTCTATTAGATTTAATCTCAGTCAGGGGGCCAAACACTGATGTCAGTGTTGACTTTTATACAACAGAGCCAGGCTGACAGTATCCAGTATGAGATTTCATNCACACACACACACACACACACACACACACACACACACACACACACACATACTACAGCATAGCAAAGTTCTTCATTCAAGTCCGTTTGACATCCACACACGCACAGACTTAAATGAAGGATATGCTGAGAGTTACAAAAACACATGCTTTTCTGCTAAAAAACCCATCCATCCTTTCATCGCTCATCGTTTCAACACGCCCATGCTCACCTCACACTCCCTCTCCATCATCATATCTCACCCTGATAAGAGCCTCATCGCTCAAGCAGAGATCCTCCCGGTGGATTTCCCCCGCGGTAATTAACTGACTTTAAGGTCATACGGCCTTGCATGAGCATCACCTTGAGGAATGCCACCATCATCCCCTGCCCATTAAAAAATCCATGAACTCAACCTACCTCTCCTGTTTATCCGGCCTTGTTGTTTCCACTTAGTTTTAATCTAGATAAAATCTGGACAGTTTTTTTGAGGGGGTTGGGATTAGTCCTCTGTTTGTTTTGACAGGCACGTCCGAAGCAATTGTCTCCTACAGCAGTCTTAGTGTGTGGCC
>JANJYP010122514.1:0-25123 GCA_024605115.1 Rastrelliger brachysoma | reverse complement strand
GACTTAACCTAACCCTAACCATAAGCACTGACCGAAAAAAATCTGCTTTTTCCCAATTGGGCACACAGCTTTTGCCCCCAATCAGACAAGCCGTCCCCAATTAACTGGTCTTTGGTCTGAAATTTGTTCCTAAAAAGTAGCCTACGACAGGCAGGCGTACACACTCACAAATACACACATATGTACAGTCACATGAACACAAGCTCTTTAACACCCTCCAAATTAAAGTGAGAAGAGGAAGCAGTTCTGGGAGGACACACACTGGGTGTTACTGTAGAGTGACTGTCACAAAAACGATTACTAACAAAGACATGACAGAGTCTCAGTTTACATGCATATTTACTAAAAGCTGAAAATCAGCTGTCAAATTTAAACAAAAAGACCAAAAGTCTTGTCTTTGTATTTGTGAGTATCCCATCTGGCTGCTGTGCTAATGAATGATTATTCTTTACACTTTCAGTTAACAATTGTTTAACTGTGCATAATTCTGTACTGATTAATCAAATACTTTCTAATTTAGTCTGCACCTCTTCTTGTTTTACACTTTAATGAGTGTGTATTGATCATACAGTAGTTGCAGAGGATTCCAGTCACAGCACAGCGGTTATCCTCTCATGATAGAGCTGAGCACAGGTTGAGCTAACAGGACGTCAGCGCTGATGCTCAGTAATTACAAATACATTTGTATGAATACTTTGTGTCAGCTATATACTTAAATAGCTATATAAATTTTCTCACAAGCAAGCTGCCATGAAATGTGCGAGGTAAAGTAGTTTTCGACCAATCATACCATCTAAAGGCCTGTCCATCCCAGGTTTAAGTGGACTCAGCTGCAGGCCAACACTATTTCCTGCTGCAACATGATTTAGTGTCAGGTCCTGCTGCTCCATTCAGCCACCATATTATCAGACTAACATACCATGACCCCGTCACCCCAAAAAGGGTGCTAATATCATATAGACCCTATACTGTGATGTTGAGCCAGCCTGATTCATCGCAGGAGAAATTCCTTCAGAGCGACAGCCCAAGAGATACTCACAGTTTGCCTTCCCACCTCAACCATATGATTCATTCAGTATTATGTTGCTGTGTGCCATGAGTACAACCTGTTTAGAATGCAAGTTTGTTGTGTCTGAACAGCACCAGGGGAACAAAGGAAAAATCAATACACTATAATGCTGCAATATTTTTGGCCCCATCAATAAGCTGACAGTGTATGCACTATAGTAGCACGGCTTCAAAGACCACGCAGTACTGCTGTACAACGGGAACTCTTGAAAATGCTGCAAATAAAGTCATTGACAAACTGGGCGAGGTCGATGCATCGCTGGCAATAATCTAGTGACTGAACTCAGACAATGCATCCACAGCATTGACTATAGCTGCTACACGGGCAGTTTGCATGACACTGACTGCTGAAAACTAACACTGTGTTAACCACACAACTAATATACAAGAGGATATTCTACACTCATTCTAATACATTCATTTTGATCTACATTACGTCTGTATTATACCATACAGACATGACATATACACACGCACACACATAATGACGATAATCTCACTATAAAATGACAAGACAACATTTAACTGTGTATCCAATTAGTACAGAGCTGACTTACTATAATAGAGCTTTCTCACTGAATCACTGGAACTGAAGTCTACTTTAAAAAGACTACATGACTATTTTTAATTCCAGGTGTACTAGAATACGAAAATCTAAATTGATTTTTTTGTTTATCCTTTCTCTTGAATTTACGAGCTCTGATTTTTTTTAATTAAAACAAAAGGATCAGATTTGTTTTTAAATATGTATGCTTGAAAATTGAACAATTAACTGAACATCAAAAGGGTTGCCATTGAATTTTCTGTGTATCAACACATCACACAGCTGTAGTAGCCTCTGCCTCTTGAACCTCTGGTATTTCTGCTGTAGTGATAAGAATCCAACAGTTTCTCTACTTTATTCTCCATTGCTGCTTTCTGTTAATAAACACCTCTGACGCTTTTTCATCATTGCCGTTTTTCTGGCGCTTTCTCCCTTCACACCTACACACTCAGTCCTCCCTCCTCCTCCTTCCCCCTCTCCACTCCCCCAACAACCCATCCATCCATCCATCTATCCATCCATCCATTCATCCATCCCATTTGGTGGTACTCTCAGTGGAACACTTAGGCTATTTATAAAAGCATCAAAGCCCACAGCTTCCAACACACAGCCACTAGAGAGAAACAGGGTGAGATGGAGAGAGAAGTAGGGAGCTAGAGGAAGAAGGAGCAAGGGGACATTGAGTGGTACAAGGAGGGAGGGAGGGTGAAGTGTAAGGAAGAAGAGGAGGAAGAGAAAAAAAGACAGGAAAAAATGCAGTGGGGTGGAGGGGAGAGAGCAGCAGGTCAATAGAAATGAGGAAGGAGGAGGAAAAACAAGAGACTGGAAGAGAGAGTCAGATATGTTTTTATTTACTTCCTTTGGTATCAGGATCTCAATGATACACCCTAACATTAGCTCTGTGTGTGTGTGTGTGTGTGTGTGTGTGTGTGTGTGTGTGTGTGTGTGTGTGTGTGTGTGTGTGTGTGTGTGTGTGTGTGTGTGTGTGTGTGAGTATGTGTGTGTGTGTGCGCGCATGTGCATGTGTGTGCAGCGTGCATGCATTTTTCTGCATTTATGTTTGCACATGAATGCCCATTTTGTTTTTGGGCACACATTTGTGAGATCTGTGTGAATGTTCATGCGTGCGTGCGTGTGTGTGTAAGCGTGCACGTGTGTGTAGGAGGCAGGTTTTGGATCTGGAGACCTCCCACCCACACAGGTCAGAGTTGCAGAAGCACCTGAGCTGTGCTCAGCACCGCCAACAGACGCCAATGTTTGCAAATGCTCGCTAACTCATTTGAACCCAGATAGGCTCATGAAAAGACAGAAAATGTATTATGTGAATCCAGAGGAAAGCGCAGGCACCATGCCCAACGGCACCTCAATGGTTGCTGGTGAAAGCGAAAGACACACGATTAAACTCGAACACAGATGACTCCCTTCGTCAAAGGGAGGCTTGAATAGACCCCTGTAATATATACATTTTCCCTTTTGACAAGGGCTAATAGCTGCAGCTAACAACACCTTTATGGGCTTGTTTCAGGTGCAATCTACACTCTGTGCCTACACCATTTTATCTCTCTCTCTTTCGCCTGCTTTCTACACCCCTTCTTCCCTGTCCATTATCTCCTCTGCATGCAAGAAAAAATCTCACCCACCACCTCTCTGCTAGAGTGTCATTCCAGCATACCTTTTTCACTCATTTTAAACCATCTGCCTCGTTTAATTTATTCTTCTTTTTTTTTCTTTTTTTTTTTTTAGAATATACTGTATGTAATTGTCCTCTGGCTGCAGGAAGCAACCACTCTAGTTGTGTGCAGTCCTCTTGATCCAGAGTATGATCTTAAATAATACAGAACAGAAATAAATGTACCACGATTTGACACAGCATGTTACAGTTTGTACAATAAGAGCTCATACTGTAAGGGGATTTTTAGGATGTGATACCTTATGTAATGGTGGATTGAATACATTATAGAGAACTAAGGATGCATCTGATCTTTTTTTTAACCCAATTTATCCTTCTGCAATCTATATAAATTCTGCTTTAGTTTCCAAATTTAACCTACTACCTCATCCCTCTATTTTTATTTTATTTCCATTAAAATATTGTATGTCTTTCATTATTTTGTTTTCCTTGCATTAGCTACTGTATGAACCACTTTCTTTAGGACTTTTGAGGAAATCGCATGTAATCCCACTCTCTCTCCTACGCCCTTCCCACTCACTTTCTCCCCCTTCTCTCTCTCCATCTTTCCTCTATGAATTCCGCCCCCACTTTTTCTATTTTCCTGTGCCTCCTCCCTGTAATCATCAACCATCTCTCGTTTCCATCTCTTCTTTCTTTCTTTCTTTCTTTCTTTCTTTCTTTCTTTCTTTCTTTCTTTCTTTCTTTCTTTCTTTCTTTCTTTCTTTCTTTCTTTCTTTCTTTCTTTCTTTCTTTCTTTCTTTCTTTCTTTCTCTCCTTAGCTCCACATTTAACATGTTGCTCACTTCTCACTTCCTGTCAACCAGTCCCCCCTCCATCCCTCTCAAGCACTCGAAGGGATAATTTGTCCATTAAGGCTGTGGGGAGACAGTGGAGGACACTTGACCGCCAGTGACACACTGAAACCCAACTCATTATTAACACACCCATTTAGAAAAGCACACATAAATACACACACACACACGCACACACAAAACCAATCACATGGAAGTGTTACAGCACACACAGTTCTGGTAAGCAGCAAAAGCAGCCATTAAGGAAATAAGTGCTTGCTGCTTCATTAAATGGAACATGACGCATGTGCGCATGCACACACGCAAACACACACGCGCACACACNCACACACACACACACACACACACACACACACACACACAGAGACAGACAATCTCCACACAAAGAAGTATAACCCACTTGTTAGAAACACCACATTTTATAAGATAAGTCATACTATCCACAAGTACGAAACTTGTTTTGTCTATATCAATAAGTCTCAGACATGACATGGTGCAGTAATCATTTGGCTACCAAAGCATTCCCAAACATTCTTATTCTGATTGGTTGAATTTTGAATGACATAATACAGAATACATTTATATTACGATGGTAGAATTCACAATTCATTGATCACACAATCTTACATTGGTCAAATTAATATTACATGTTCCAATGCAGATTGCGACCAAGATTTTCTTAGCTGTCTTACGTAGTGCGAAATGTCAGTCACTGATGTCACACAGTCTGAAGGTGCCTTCAGCTTAGTGCACACCTCTAATCCAGTGAGTTTTAAAATGCTAAATGGATACATAGACTGGAATGGAATAAACTGAGAGCCATGACTAGCAACAGCTGTTAAGTGAATATGGACATAGTGGTAATAAGAGAAATTGGTTGCTGGACGACCTGCCCATTTAGTTTCCTCTGGCAACAGGTGTGATCATTGACGCTTTCTTGTGTATGGAAAACTGCACAGCAGAATCCCACTGATGCATTACAGTTCACTGTTTACAACAACAACAGTGAGGCAAAGAGCAGCCCTCATCAGCAATACCACACACAGTTACACAACATGCACAGCTCAATCAGCACTGCACTGCATTTGCAGCAACAGACTGTTCATTAACACCATTCAAAGTGATGAGGTTTTCTTTCTTTTTTTCTTCACATACTGTATACATTCACTTTTGCTATCATTGAAAAAAGACAGAATATACAATAGATGTACAGTATAGCAGATGGAAAGGTGAGGATATGATCAGAGTTTTAGATGTGTTCCTAATCAACAAAAAACAACATGTCTATTTTAAAATCAAAAACACCTTCTGGGCTTCAAAAGGCAGCCATTTAAAGTCTGTAGTTTTGTCATTTATAAAAAAAAATGGCTTTGGTCATCTTGAATTCATGTCACAATAGATGTAATACATACACAGCAGACAGCTGGACAGCCAAGTAGTGGACTGCTGAATTGGTTTGTCTGTCTAAAGAGTAGATATTTGATGATGTGCTATCGAAACTGAAAATAGAAGACAGTGACCATGAACTGCAAAGTCGGTTTGAGTCGCTTGTTAGATCTCTCTATCTTTCATTTCCTGTAGTTTCTCTACTGCAGTGTGTAATAAAGGCTTACACTGCAAATGTACCAAATATTTTACATTAAACATAATACTGATAACCAATAAGAGAATTATAACCAAGATATCTCTTGTAAATAAATAAAATTATACACAAATCAGGCAGGAAATAGAAAATAATGTATGTGCTTCACATCAGCTGGCTGTCAGTAAATATAAAAAACATCAAATCTTGTTCGAAACAATAAGAAAAAACAGTCTACACCACTTCCTTCTTACCACAAGTTGTTGCTGCTTTATGAAACCTGTTACATGCTGCTGTTAGGGGTGCTGCCTAAGCCTCCCCTCACTGACTATAAAGCTTGCTTTACGGTTGCTCAGTGGTTTTTATAACGTGTTGTCTGACCATATTGTAGTTGCTCCAAACAGCCTCACAGAGAGGTGAAGGGGATAGGATACTGTTTAAATAGGCGGATAACATGATTATTATATATATTTTATATATATTTTAGACAGTCACTCTTTGAAGGTAGTCATAGTGTTGTGCTCTGCTGTTTACATGAAACATGACAGAAATAGTCGTGTAATGAATGAAAAAGGAGAACTAACAGAGAGAAGGTCAAAAACTGAATCCTTTTTCACCTCCGCACGGCAAGCCAAACTCTTCATGAAGTGGGTGTGAAAGTCGGCTTGTCCGTTTTGGAAGCCCACACCAAATCCACTGTCAGAAAGGTGTGTGTGTGTGTGTATGTCTGTGGGTGCGTGCATGTGTGCGTGCGTGCGTGCGTGCGTGCACAAAAGGCAGAGTGCTGGACTTGCATCACCAAATGCTGCATAGCCTTTCATACATTTAACTTCAAGTGTCAAGAATTTACAGGTAGACTAAAAGTACACTTAACTGTTTACACTTTGATAGTAAAGCAGTTTCCCTCCACCTTGTTTCTAAAAACAGCGATGAAATTAACTTCCCTTTTCACCAATGACGAGGCAGAATGAAGACCAAGAGGAACAAATGGCACAATGTCAATGCTGCCAATAAAAATGAGCTTGGCTGCAACTAAACATGTGCTTTGCAGCTCATCTACAGTTAATTCACACCAACAGTGGAAACAAAGCCGCAAGTGTACAACTGATCCATAGACACCACATGAATAAACTTTTGGCCTCCAAACACTGTGATAAACTTACAAGAAGCAGGAGCTGTAGTAAACGTCTCACATTTAAACATGCAGACCATTTAGCATGATCTCTCTTACACAGTTTCAGGTGATTAAAAGGTAAAATAACTAAAACGTTTCTTTATTCTCTTACTCAGAAAAAAAAATTGCACAACCACACACACAATATATATATATATATATATATATATATATATATATATATATGCATAAACACTAATGGCCGCCTTTTAGTTCTGCTGTGTGACAATTAAAAACCAGTTGAGAGGCAAAGCACACTGAAACCCTGGTCTCACTTTACTCCATGTGAGTGTGTATGTGTGACCTTGCCGAGGAATTCCCTTTCTCCCTGAGCTCTAGGAAAGTGATACCCTGCTCCAGACAGGCAGATGGATCAGAGAGCAACTCAGGATAAACACACCTGATGGAAGAAGGTAGGTGCAAACTGTTGCTAAGTGCTAGTGATTATTCGCTCACTCTCTCTCACTCTCTCACTCACTCTCTTTCTTTCTTTCTTTCTCTCTCTCTCTCTCTCTCTCTCTCTCTCTCTCTCTCTCTCTCTCTCTCTCTCTCTCTCTCTCTCTCTCTCTCACATACACACACAAACACATGCTGCAAACATGTTAACACTGTATACATTATATGCTGAAATACTGGATTGAGATCTGAAATGTCAGATGTGAAACATGTTTTCTCCCCTCTCCCTCCTCTTCTTCTATTCATCCATCAACGACCATCCCTAGCTGCTCACAGACAACGTCACAGCCTCCCTCTCTGAAAGCACCGAGGGTCCCTACAGCGCAGCAGATGCTTGCCCTAAAGGATACTATTGACCCACAACATATTCACACCAGCTAATTATCAGCAAAACCACTGCTGTGTCAAACAGCATCTCTTCCATTTTGCAGCCTATAGACGGCTGCGTCTGAATTTTTTCACTGTTGCTAGGAGACGAGAAATTCCTTGAACACATCCATTTGGCTGTTAGTAGGGAAAAAAGACATGTAAAGTCATAAAAACACAAAAGTCCAAAAGCACTTCAACATTATTGTCAGCTAACTATGTTTTTCTCATAGTTGATGTCATAGCTATAAACCAGACGCTGATGTGAGTGAAGTGAATCTGTCTCCACTGTGACATACAGAGATGATGGACCTCAGAGGAAGACAGTAGGAGAGAAAAGGGAGGGAGGAAGCAAAGTAGCAAACTGGCTCCTAAGGGTTTCCATTATTAAGTGCATTCAATTAAAATGATAATTTGAATGTTACACAACACAGAAACACGGACAAGTTACTTTTCCTACAAGGTGGGGCTATGACCTTTAGTTAGGACAGTTCTGTTTCTGAATCACCATGATCTGTCAGAATAACAGTAACAACTACAGCACCTATGATTTTCATCAATGTTTACTCCATAAATAAAACAAGCGAGAGCCACAAAAATCAGGTGTCTCATCATTCCACTTGACTGTTAAAGGAAGTGAAAACTGCATCGCTGCTGATTAACTTATCCCAAATGAACAAGCCTCGATCCCTAACTCTATCCTCCATTAAGGGTGCAAGCAGTTAACTTTGTTAAACTCGGTAACAGAACATTTTCATTTCTTGAGTACATAAAAGAATTTCTTTTACTGAAGACATTTTGACATGTCAGACTATTAAACACAAGTGGAAATGATCTTGGTTTCGTATGTGCTGGCTCAATGTCACACTATAATTACTGTACTTACTGGGACACTTGCATTAAACCAAATGATCATTAATGTCATTATTAACATCTGCACTTTTTCCTACAGTAATATGTCACTATTTATGCTGTAATCTTATTGAAAATTTGACTTCTTTTTTAAAAGCAATACATTAAAAAAGCAAGTCAAAGACTGTTTGAAGTTCAGTCACCATAACCGAGTAATAAACAGGATATCTATTTACTTCCTAAGGCCTTCTTACAGTAATATCCATAACTAAATCTACACCTACAGGATGCTCCACTCTGTGAATCAAGCACCAAAGTCCTGCCTCCACTTCCAGACTTGCCTCTGTTGCACTATATTGTTTCCCATCGAGACTTTTATTACTCATTTTTAATAAAGCTGAGACATGATATGTTTTTCTATTTATATGAAAAGCTAAATTCTCTGCTGTAAAGAACAGAATATTTCTCTGGTATTTAACAACCAACATGACCTGCCCTACAGTATATTGTATTAGGTCCTGTTGTCCATTCTTTCTTCACCTCAGTCTATCTTGTTGAAGACTGGAGTAAGAGCTTCACAATGTCATTTTTTCTTCCCATCTAAATCAAGTTTCAAAGTTTTTTGAGATTGCTAAACTGTGAACTAAAAGTACACCAAAGATGTTGACTGGTCTGTCAAGCTGATGACATGACAGTTAAGATTTGAGCCTTGGTAACGCCATTCATTAAAAACACTGAATAAACAATGACACACCCTCATTTTGTAATTAACTGCAGTCATTGTCAAAATAAGTAAGTTCACTGGGTGTTTTTGTGCAATATTTGCCATTTTGTGGCAACTTGCAACCTCACAATCGCTTTCACTCACAATCACAATAGATCATAAATGGGAAAACATGTAAAAAGCAGATTAAATGATTTACTAGAGAAGAAGAGAAAAGAAAGTAGTCGAAACAATAAGAGAAACAACAGCTTGGAAATAATTAAGAGTAAAGAAATTGAGGGGAGGGCATTAGGGAGATAATGAGAAAAGCAGAAAATAAACCCTTATTATCAAAGGATGTCTCTTGCAGAGTGAACCTCAAAGAGAGACTGAAAGTGGGAAATGGAAGAACCAAAGAGAGACATGTATATGGGAACAGAGAAACAGAGAAGAATGAAAGAAACTAGAGACATCAAAGCTGAGTCATTAAATAACACAGAGCATCAATTCCTAGTTCATGTGCAGCTTGTCCTTGTGAGAAAAAAATGACAGTAAATGTCTAAAATTCAGGCCCACGGAAACGACGTATTGTTAAGTTTAGAGACTATATTAATTATGACTTGAAGTGACACATTTCAGATGACATTAAAGTGATTTTTCCATTTTAGGACAAGACATTTAGGTGGATGACTAGACAGTTAGATTGCATGAAGTTGGCTTAGCTTCATAAGACCTCTAATCACTTCTAGTTGCCAACCGAGATTCAGGAAATAAAAAAAAAAGCATGCCTAACCAAGTGATTTTTGTGGTTACACCTAACCAGACCCTAACCACAGCATTGTCACAGAATAAAATATTGTTATAATTTGTAACATTTTTGAAGAGCCATCTTACGCACCTATAGGTCATTGTGGAGTACAAGTGCCATCAACCTAGTTCCTATCTCTATTACAGAGGGCGCTGGAAATAGGTGCATTTATTCTGTTTCAGTATGTGGATGCATTAGTATTTGAGTGTGCATGTGTTTGTTTTAATCCACCTACCTTGACACTGGAATCCCTGCTTGCCAAAACCCCTGTGAAGAGAACATACACAAAAGACAGGTTGAACATTGTGCAAGCACAGACGTGCACATGAACACATGGTACATGCAAAGAAAAAAAACAACCCGAAAGAGGAATTCTGAAAAGCTGTCTCTTTGCCTCAAGATATTTGCGTGGAGCCAAATGTCAAATACTAACTGCCACTTTTGTCCAACAGTGCTAAAGCTTTCCATCCAAAAGGGCAAAAAACAAAATCATACACACACCACTGATGTATGCAGGTAATGAGGACATTTGATTATTGTACAAACAGTACAGGGCATGTACTGAGGTCAACTGAGGTCCGCTCACAACACACACATACTGTGCTGATGGGCTTGACTGCAGCTGCCTAAGGGCAAGATGGTCAACCACACCTAGTCGGTGGTATGGAGAATGCTGGGATGCCTGCAGGTGCACGCACGCACACACATGCACACACTCAGCCCTGCTCATTTTCATATTGTGGCTACAAATAGATCATCTCTCGGGGTGTGAAATCACTTAGTGCTCTCATTGTTCTTTTTCATTATGCTTATTGACCCAGATAGATAGATAGATAGATAGATAGATAGATAGATAGATAGATAGATAGATAGATAGATAGATAGATAGATAGATAGATAGATAGATATTATTGTTTAACCAGGTCAAGCTGTTAGACAGGGCACAATGTTCCTCTATTAAGGGGCATTTACAACCTGTGAGACAAACCCACGAACACACACATAAGCTGCACACTCACATACACATAAACACACGGTCACACGCACAGTCTTCTAGGTCAAATCATTTAGCCATTCACAAATTAAAAAGCCTGTCGCAGGACTTAAATAATAGCCGTTTTGGGAATAGTGCACAGTGAAGATAATAAGAAACAGGACAAATTAGGCCAACCTAGAGCCGGAAATTCATTTAATAACCACAGCGCTGTATCACTGTCTAGTAAACCCCGGTGGGCTGGTGACAAGTCTGCACAGGTGACTGAGAGGAGAAAATTGAGGGAGAATGAGCAAGAGGAAGGCTGAAGTTGTCTCAGCAGCAAAGTCAGTGTTTGAAATACATAACACTTTCTGTTCACACTCAAGACTCTTCACTGCCTCTGGAGAACATGCAACATTTTTTTTCTCAGCCTCTTTCAGTTCCTCTGCCTAGTTGATGCCATCAAACAGTGGTCTGCAGCCATTGCTTTTTATTGGTATGGCCCACATATCTCTTCGTCTTCATTCTGTCCTACCTCACATACATAGCATCAACAAGTCCAAGAATAAGACTCAAATCGATGTTTATTTTGGGAAAACTGTGTAACCAGTGCAGCCCTCCCACTTTCTTTATCCAGTTGTAACTTAATGATGTAATACTACCAAATACAAATACTTAAGTCGAGAGCCATTTTGCCTTTTTTATCATTTCATTATTCATGTCTGCATCTACCACTTTATTTAAGCTGTTCAGTCATTAAATTGTGCTCTATACAGAGCTAAAATGTTAAACTGAAACTTGTCCTGTTACTTTCTTTATGGTTAACTCTATTTATTTTGCCCATGACAAAACCAACTAACCAAAATGTTGTTTTTATACCATTATACAATCTACCAAACAATGCCATAAATTTAAAAAATTGCCATGAATGGAGGGTCTGTGTAAAGCCCTCCATCCATCCCTTTGCCCGCTCCTCACCAGATGAAGTCGGTGCAGTGGCTGCAGAAGGTGGGCTGCTTGAAGAAGCGCGCGATGAATTTGTGGTCCTTCACTTCGTGAACGTTCTTCTGGCGAAGGGCTCCCTGTCGCGCGAAGCCCCGCATAGGCTGGCGGGGTCCGTCCTCCCCGTCACTGTTGGTCGCCGCCGAGTCTGCCATTCTCCTTCTATCGGTGCAACTATCTTTATTTCTACTTTAACTGACCAACGGAAGTTGGTGCCAAAAACGTCTCTGGCTTTAGAAAAGTCGCTTCTCGTGCGTCCTTCTGAGCGGAGGAGTTTGAAATCGATCAGCTAATTTAGTTTTCGGTAGTTTGGGTATTTGTTATCGCGTCCTTCTGCTGACTTGACGGGCTGCAGCTGCGCTGCGCTGCTTTCTGCTTCCTCCTTTTCTTATGGGCGCACAGAGAACCTGACTGACAGAGAGAGAGAGAGAGAGAGAGAGAGAGAGAGAGAGAGAGAGAGAGAGAGAGAGAGAGAGACAGAGAGAGAGAGAGAGAGAGAGAGAGACTCACTATATTAAAGAAATGTAGAAGTTCTCTCAAAATAAAAATAAAAAAACAAATGAGACAAGGTTTGTAGCTATTGCTGCCCAATATGTTAGAACCACACACACACACACACACACACACACACACACACACACACACACACACACACACACACACACACACACACACACACACACACACAAGGAATGCATACAGTAGGCTGCATTGTTCATTCAAGAAGTGCACTGTACATACAAAATAAATAATTTTGTTGTTGTGACCCCCAAAGAAAATTTTAATGGTGGTGATGGGGGTGCTTTGAAACAGAATAAGCTAGTTGCCTCCTTTAGGTAGTGAGAAACCTTGGAGTAGCATGTGTCTTTTGCCTAAGGATCCTAGGGCTGGCTCCATCAAACCAGTTATCTCACAGCCTATCTCTTTCTTCTTAGGGCTTCCTGGATTGGGAGGTCTCCTGTTCCTGTTATCTATATAATTGGTTGTATATAGGCAGCATTGCGTCTGGGAGGGGTATTAATTATGGTGGTTTAGACCTGCTTATGATTGGCGTGGTCCTTATAGGTTGCTGTGCTTTGTGGTGGTTTATCAATGTGTAGTGTATTGGCTGTACTGCAGTGTGAGCTGTGTATCTCAGTGGGCATAACTCTAATATCATTTAGGGCCACCTGGGGATATGAGTGGGTTACCTATGAGGGGAATGTTAGGGAGTGTTTCACTATTTTAAATTAATTTGTAAGCTTCAATAAAGACTATTCTATTTTGTTCTACCTACCTGTGTGGTAAGCGTCATTTTTACCTCTGATACCTTGCTTTTTCATAGATCCTTAATTAAAATCTATTTCAATAGGTTGGGTGATATAAATAAAATCACAGTGATTTGATGTCACAATGCATATTCAAACTTCACCAGAAAAAATCACCTTCACATCAGCAATACAAGCAGTTCAAAATGATTTGTGACACATGTAGCTAATTGTTTTAAATAGATTTTATCTCTTCTATTTCTCATATCCTGTGTTGCTGTGCTGGATGTGATTGTTGGAAATGATTATGTTTTTATTCAAATTTGTGGCAGCTTTGTATGCTGCCATTTTGGCCAGGTCTCCCCTGCAATATAAAAACAATTAAAATACAGAAATATTTTTGGTAGGCTGAAGATCATGATAAAGTGATCATGACTGAATGATCACAGGTTAGTGTGTTGGGTTGGTATTCAGCAGTTAAAGTCATGACAAGTAAGTTCTTCCTATTTTACTGTTTAAACTTTATCACAGACCTCCAATACAGTCACATCACACCACAGAATTTAATCTGCAGATTTTTTTTTCAGTTTGAAAACTCATTTCAAATGTGAAAAGGACATTGTTCTCAAATGCTCGTAAAATAACACTTTAACATAAACTTTTTAAGATTCAGATAGTTCTATGTCGAGTGAAGCAGTGTGTATAACAGCAGAATAAACAATTTCCATTATCACTAGAGCTAAATACAGCTGGCAGTTAACACAAGCCAAGATTCTCGATATTTGAAAATAAAGTGTTCATTTCCAAAAGGAGATATCCACCATTTGGGAAAAGAAAATAAAACAGTGACATCCTGAGTGCTGGCACTGAAAGCAGGCACAGTTGCTGAGTTCTGACTCATTTTAAGACTTTAAGTTTCAAAGGGATTTTAGAAGATCATCATGTGCATTGGATGCATTTCATGTCACAAAGTTTTCCAAATGAGGTATTTTTAGAGTGAAACCCATCACTTATATGACTTCCTACAGTCCAATCAGTGAATGTGATACTTCACAAAAGTTTCATTTAACCACCTGCATTTCTGAGTGCTGTAAATGTAGAGAGATGAATATGTGAGGCAGTGACAGTGATGCAGGGACAGGTGTGACTGTTCATACTGTAAACCATTAAAACAGTAACAACTAATAGTAACACAGATACATACTAGTACTGGCTTTACTTACCTAGCACCACATAGTGCACACAATGGATTCAGCACTGAGCTACAGGATTGTGGTGTACAGATACAGTGCAAGAAACAATCTTTAACGGTTAAAGGTGATGCTATAACACAACTTTGGAAATACATATAAACCCTAACCCTTAATTCATTGTTGTTGCACCTGTTTTAATGCCACAGATTCTCATTTCAGGACAGTGACAACCATCATCCTAACTGGTCCTAGTGTGTGTGTGTGTGTGTGTGTGTGTGTGTGTGTGTGTGTGTGCGTGCGTGCGAGCGTGCGTGCGTGCGTGCGTGTGTGTGTGTGTGTGTGTGTGTGTGTGCGTGCACTCACGCACACAGTGGCAGTCAGCAGTGAATGACCTAGATGAGATTGATTTAGCTGCAGGCCAGATAACAGTGTGTGCAGTTCACACTGGTCTCATCAATACAAGGTTTACTATAGATTTACTTACCAGTTAAATATCAATTTATAACCTCTCTGGTCCTCATTACCTCGCTTATTCTTTCATACATACAACTGCATACATACCTTTGTCGTTACATAATTGTCTGTCTCGACGGCCGGCAGACAGTAGATACGAACAGCTTAATTTGCAATGGTAACAGGCATCAAGAGACTGGTAGTGACGTAAGCATACCCTGTGCGTACCTGAACAAGCCTGTGTGTATGTATAGATGGTGACACAGTGACTCATCATTTTGCTCATAAGCCACTGATCTCTTTCAATTTCATCAATACACAGGATCTGATGTAACTATTC
This sequence comes from Rastrelliger brachysoma, assembly GCA_024605115.1. Lineage (NCBI taxonomy): Eukaryota > Metazoa > Chordata > Actinopteri > Scombriformes > Scombridae > Rastrelliger > Rastrelliger brachysoma. The sequence goes on along the minus strand of JANJYP010122514.1, from coordinate 9,875 downwards.
CCCTGGGCTGTTGAACTAGGGCAAGTGTCTGTGCGGACAAGCCAGCTTGTCCAATATGATGTGGATGAGGACAGGTAGACTATGAAAACAGTAATTACAAAAGAACAACCAAGCCATATCACTCAAACCTTCTGTAAAGGTGGTCTGGGACACATATGTTTTGCGATGTTGATGCTAATGCATCATGTATGCCACTGGTTGAAAGAATGGAGAGGAGTAGATGTCAGTCATGCTAGCAGCTGTGTGACTCTGTGCACTACCAGCTAAATGCTAACTTCCACATGCTAACAATGGTAACCTTCTGACCTTCAGCAGGTATAATGTTATCAGATTCAACATCTCACTGTAGCACTGCAACATTTGCTAATAAGGACGAAGGACAGAGTGGTAGGCTGCAGCTAACAGGAATGTCATCAGTTTTGTAAACAATTGACCAAACTAAAAGTTTTGATGTGGTGATGGTGGAAGATAACAAATTCATGGCTCACCAGAGTTAATATGATTCATCCTGTAGGAAATATATGAACCAAATGTCACATTAATGCAACAAGTAGGGAGTGAGACTGACATTCACTCAGGTCCACAAAATAAACCTTATGGTGGAACTGGAGGAAAAGTCAGGATCATCAGAGCCAACTGGATACATTATGTGGGGACATGGATATTTGAAAAATATTTTCAGTGTGGAGTTGCACCTCAGAATTTAATTCTTCTCTTGATAACTGGTCAACTGTAGACTACTTGCAGCCACTTAACTTGATACAGTCACAGTCACAGTCCACACAGTCAGAACAGAATTACTTCTTACACTCACCACTGCATCAACTAGCAGCTATATTACAATCCATCCTAGGAGAGGTAGATATACAAGCATATCTTTATCATAATGGCACAGATGCAACTAATTACATTAATAATAACTTATTGCCTGTGCTTTCCTTGCGATGTAAAACCAAAGCTGTGACGTGAAGAAGTTCTCTAATAATCCTCCTAAAAAGAGTTAATACAAACACTGTCAGTAAACAGCCATCTTCCTTTTATAGGATGTGTAATCATGTAAAATAAATGTGGTGTAGCAGAGATTTATCTCTCCCTTCTGTCTCTGTTTTCTCTAAAAAACAAACACTTTATCTGTCTTATACCTCTGTCTCTCAGCATCATTCCCTCCGATCCCTCAGTCTTTCTCTTATCTTTTTCTTCAGTAGAGGGAGGGAGGGAGGTTATATAAACCTGTTGTTTCTGTCATCATCTACTGACAACAGCACACAACACACAGATACACTTACACATAGACACTCAACCAGGCACCTTAATCACTTGTCTTCAGTCCGTTTGTTTTTGTTGTTTTTTTTTAACTTTCATGTCATTTACAATGGCTTTAATCTCTGAATTACTGAAAATGCACCCCCCCCCCCCACACACACACACACACATACAGATATGTTCATCAAGCTGCAAACCCACACTTACAGGCATACCTTAATATGAAACTCAATCAAAATTTACACTACACTTGCTTTTTTACAGTCCATATGTTAATACTCCAGAAACTCAGTAACCACCAGACACACTCGATATTTTAGCTTTTCTCAGTCCATTTTGTCTTTCTTTTAATGTTCACGTTTCTCTCATCCCTGAGAAAAAAAAAACATCAAGTAATCAGCTACCTGAGGGGGAACACTGAGACATGTTAACTGCTGTCCAGCCAAAGTGCAGGGTTGTTGCTTAAGTGTGCATTCTTTTCATTTCGTGCCACACGTAGCCACATAACTAAATGCATAAATCTTTCAATACCTTAACAGTGGAGGCAAAGTTTTGCATAATATACAGTAAGTTTATATTTAAGTTATCTTGGTGACATATCTTGTAAGTCACATAATATTAGGCTATTTAATATGCTAAAAATACATGAAATTATTTTTTTCTTTGGACATTTTGGCTGTTGATATTTTAATCTCAAAGACAGCTAACATAGACCCTCAACTCACTTTTTGCACATCCTTTATGACTTAACTAGTTCCTCTATTCCTTTCTTTCTTACCGGTTCACTCCTCTTTTATCTCTTTGCTCTGTGACTAACCCACCCCCCAGTCTCGCTTACTTTAAGAGTTATTAAATATGGCTCAAACATCATTGATCTGAAACCACAGAGCACCCATTCTTCTGCTTTCAAATTATTTGCATAAAAACACTTCTCCTTCTCTCTCTCTGGCAGTATGTGTGAGGGTAGAACCATGTTGGTGTTGTGTTTCTGTTTGGACTTGGATATGAAACAATAACTTTTTTCCAAACTATATTCTGCTAATTACAATTTTCACCTAACGTGATTAAAATACTGGATGGAATATACAGTATACATACAGTACAGCTGAGGCGTACATTGTGTGTATTAAAAATGAACGGTCAAGACAAAGACTTGACATTTATATTGTAGCCTGCAGCTAAATTTCATGGTGGTAATAATTAGTCTTTTTGTAGTTTCAGAGTCAGTGTAGTAATTCTGTAAATGATGTTTCTCAAGAATGACAGCTGTGGTTTTTTAAAATACCCCAGTTTGAGATTAATTGGTGTGGATGATGGCTTCATTACTAATGAGGTCAAGGAAACTGCCAGAAATCATGTTTACTCCCTGTGAGCAGCACAAACAGGTCAGCTCTGGATATGCGAAACAAGCCTAAAATCTCACCCTGTTTCATGTCAAACACAACACAACATAAGGGCTGGTCACAAACATGCTGACACACCCCCAAACATAAACGCACATGCACACACACCAAACATAGCTCAGCAGTGGAAGTCTTGCATAACTTTGCGGTCACTGTATATTTCAAGTTAAGGAACTTCACCAGAAACACCATTGTTCTAGGAATAGAATAATAATGTTAGATTGAATAACAATGACATATTAACATTGCTCAGCTCAACAAGTGAGGCGTAGGTCACTATACGGCCTACATAACAGGAACCAGCACAGCACATTCTATAGAGGAGCGTGCACTATCGAATAGACTATGAAGTAAATTAGAACACAATAAATCATTCATGTAATCAGGTTAGACTACTTCCACCAGCCAGTAACATTAGAGTTTAAATGTAAGTGAAGCATAGATGTGTTTTTGGCACTTATGTGGTTTTACTGATTAAATTATTGATTAATTCTTTGAATGTTTCCTTATTTTGCACACAAACAGGAAAGGAAGACCTTGGAAAATTAGTTCATCATATTACATACTAGCACTAGTTGCTAACTTGGTCATCACAGTGCAATGATAATGTGCAATGATAATGCTAGTTTTCATTAGCATTAAAAAACAGGTGAAAAGAAATTAAATCATTTGGGTGACAAGGTGTTAGAATTAACTTTGATGTGTTGACCTCAATGTTATCGCCATAGTAGCCAATTATCAATCCATGCCCTGAAGTATAAAGGCTCTAGACTACGTGGCTTTATTGTTCATTTTACTCTAAACAAAATTCAGTCATTTAGACTTCTATACAGTCTCTGCGTCAGCTTACTTTTGTAACTGGATTTTCCCCCTACTGGCCATTTGAAATGCTGCATAAGGACCTTCCACTTTGGCTTCCTGGCACCTGTCATAGAAGCTATGTCTATGTTCCAGTCATCCTTATACTACCTACTCAAGCAGCAATAATCTAATGTTCAACACATCTCAAGTTTAGAATACAGGTTGTTTTTTCTTTACAGAGATTATGTGTGCACTGGGTCTATTGCTGGTGATGGAGAACTACTTGAAAATTGTCATAGTGAAGATCTTTGACTCTAACGCTGTTCTTCAATTGAAGCCCTGAACAAGTTCTCTGTCTAAGTTAGTGGCAGACTGTCAATGTAAAAACACAATAGCAAAGAATTGCCCTCATAGTTGATGTAGGCGGATGGTGTTGTTTGCCAGAATTATTGACAATGTCCAGTTGCTGTTCATGGTTGAACATACTCTCTTTTGTTTACTGAGGATCATAGACCTAACACTGTAGGGCTATACTGTGTTGTACTGTGATACAGAAAGATGTGCAACAATTACATAGTTATTATTATCTATATTATTATGGCGACCCTACCATGCAAAAGAAAATATTCCACAAAACACAATATAACAGAAAACAGTGTTGTGGTATTTTGTGAAATGCTGTTGTTTATGTTGTTGTAAATATGTTGGAGGTATAAATGATAAATGGTTTCATGTATATAAAAAAAATCTGATTAGTGGACAATCTGTTCTCCCTCCTTAGTCACAGCTGCCTCAACCACATTGTTGTGTTTCTTGAAATGTTGTTGTGTCACATAGGGTATGGTCATTATTTTTGTAAGGAACAGAAATGAAATGGAGATTGACAAGCCAAAAGTTTAAATTGCATATGAAGCATGTAATTCTAGATACAAAATAAAATAATTCAATTCATTATCAGGCTGTTTGTGAACATGTGCACACCCTGATGTATCAGCACAAGTGTATTGACAAACCTGAAGCACACAAGTCAGTATTTTGCTGAACGACCTCTGGCCTTTATTATTGTATTTTCTGCATGTTTTCCCTTTTTCTCCCACATTAGAACAACTAATTCCTCTCACACACTGCAGTTGTTGCTGCTGCTTACTCCCACTGTTGGCCTGGGGAGAGAGTAAACAATATTTCTTCTCAGTTACATATGGACGTATGCCAGCTACTTTGTTTTACCTGTCCAGGAGTAGGTTCACCTGGAGAAAGCATAGAATTTCACATTTTCTGCCCCAGCTGCCAAAATCTACATTTCTATGACAAAATATGAACACATGTATGTATCAACCCATCTGTGAATAAATAACAGATGAGTTTTCCAGTGATTTCATATTATAACAGGTATTTTAGCATACAGTACAGCAACGTGTAAATACATGAGCACCTTATTTTGCTGTTACTTTTGTCCTTTGACCACCCACAATAGTATTTAATTAAATATATTAACAATAATTGGTACATCGATGATTCTTGAGCATCAAATAAGTAATGATGAGGAATCAAGAAAAAAAAGAGGACTCATTACACTGTGTACAGTACTGCTATAAATATATGAAAGATTGGATCTCCTGGGAGAGAGAGATGTAGATGTAGGGAAATGAAGCAAGAGCAGAGGGAGAAAATAGTGATAGACTTTCTACCTCCCGCCTGGTGGCAATCTTCATCTCTCATCTAGAAAAACACACCCACACAACACCTTATTATGACCTCTCTCTCTGTCTCTCTCTCTCTCTCTNCTCTCTCTCTCTCTCTCTCTCTCTCTCTCTCTCTCTCTCTCTCTGCTTCATTCTCAAAGTCTCTCCATGCATGTCTCCCTGCTTCCTCACTTCTTCCTCAAGCTCAAACTCAAGAGCAGAGAAAATAATCTAATGGTGCACTCTAGTGGTTACAAGATATACCCTATGCAGCCTTCTTGTCTTTTTTTGTCACCCCTAATTTCCTGAATAGCAAATCTTTTTGTTAACCATGCATCAGCATCTGTCTTCATCTATTTTCCTTTCTCTTACACTCTGCGCACCCTCTGTTAAATACTGTCCTACCTCACATTCTCTTATAGCCCACTGTATTTTCTTTACAGTTTACAGCAGTGCTTATTAAGATAGACAGTATAAAATAAGTGCTGTCAAGGCCTATCCATTTGTTTTATGTATTCCTTTACTGTATGTAAAGGTATAAATCTAAGCTAAAGAAAGTTAACACAGGTTTCACGTAGTTTTACTTGTCAACCACTAGAGGGAGCTACATATTTGTTAATATAAGTGCAGGCTGTTAAATCTACATATACTGTAGATGCTACATAATAAAGTAAAACACAGCATACTTTATACAGACGGGTGCTATGGTGCCTGAGCATTTATTTACAAGGACAGTGACTGTTAATTTAATCAAGAAGACATGTTATTAGCAATAAAACGGCTTTTAACTATCAGTTTTAGTCTATATGATTAATGAATACTTCAAAAAGGATACATGAGCACACAATTTGTTTGAAGGTTACTGTATCTCCATAGAAAGATGTTTTCCACATTTACAGTTTTAATTCTCATCAAACCACAAAATGTAGTGTTATATTACATTTTGAAAAAAACTCAGTTTAACCTACAGTCTAAACCCACAGTTTTGATATGCTCATGATGGCATACATATTCCTATGAATGCCATACTCTCTTGTATAGTCTCTTGCTTATATTTGGGTGTGAAGTGACATTCAGACTGTTAACACTTTTAATTTGCTGACCAGGCCAGTTTTTCAACTGTCTAAACCCAGTAGGTGCTTTTTTTTCATCAACACAAACAAAACCATTTGATACTTTTCAGATTTTATAAGCTCCACCCAAATGAGTGGGAGTGTCTATAAATGCTTATTGTAGTAATTAGTTGAATTCATTTTTTTCCTCCACTGTGTCAAATGGGTGCAGGCACCACTCCCACTGGACAAACTGACTTTAAGGAGACATCTACTCTCTTACCAAATATCATTAGTCTGTAATCTTTAGAATATCCTATTTTGTAACACTGTAATTCAGTTATTTTTTTCAACATGTTTGTCTGTTTCTATTTACATTACTAACTCCCTTTGTACCTTCTTTGGTAAATTCCCGTCACTGACTAGAATCGATGAGAGTACCAAGGGAGTACGTCAATGCTAGCCTGGTGTGTGCACATCCAGTCCCGTATTTCACAAAATATCCTGATCTACTTTTTGTTCCTATCACTGAATAAGAGCTAGAAAAATGTAAGCTGGTGAAACTGACTTTTTTTTTTTATGAATGTCTGTAATTTAACTTTGATGCAGTATATTATGTTCTTATCCTTGTACCTGAGCACAAGAAATATCCCTATTTATATGTAAGTGGGACCAGCTTGACCTAATTAAGAGTTGTGAAATGTTTACCGTATTTTCTTTAACGTAATGCTGGACTTAAATGTGTTAACAACTGTGGTCATATTGTAGATATTTCAGTTTCAATTGTTAAGTTTGCTGATATGATTCAGTGGGAGGAGCAAACTGTGTATAATGGGACAAACAGAGATGGGGTTAAGTACACTACTGGTAGGGGTGGGGCCACTTTTTTGATGTCTTTGTAATATTGTAAGTAACCTTTTAGCAACCTTTTTTATTGAACATAATTTTTGAGCATATGTTGCCATTAGGTGGCCCTTTGATGCAATGATTAATCACAGAGTGACTTTCACATTTACTTCATTTTTTACATGTAAGATACATTAGAAGTCATCCCTTTTTAAAAATAGAGCCTCAAAAAGTTGATGATGGTTGTGATGCTGCATCACAATCCCTGTGAAACACAGCAAATGAATACAGTTTACTTTTACATAATATTTTTCTTACTGGAGCCTGCATCATTGTGTCTATGTGGTAAGTAGTCCTATGCCAACATGCCATCGAGGCCTAATGATCCATGACATCTCTGTCGCCACATTGTCTTTGTTTGTGAAGAACTGGCAGTGATTACAGACTTGATTGTCAAACCTGATAATAAAACACAAGTGAAACTTTTTTGGAATTGCAAATTTTCAATTTCAAATCAAAGTTTCTGTCTGTGTGTAAGTATGTGCGTACTTACAGTAAATGCTTTACATAGATCCTCTTCTTTTGAAATGCTAAATTATTATAGAGAAGTGACATTTCCTCCTTTTTATGGCTTCACATACAGCAAAACTAAGTACACACAACCACACACACATACACACGCACACACACACACACACACAGTACACAGTATAGACAGATATAAGCTTAATTACCACAAGCAGTCCTTGTTTTAGTAACAGTAACAGCTTATTCCTCTTTTTCTGAAATGGCCAGCAGCATGATGCTGACATCACTTTCATTTCATCATTTAATTTCTTTAAAAGTGAAAGGTGTAAAAAGGAAAAAAAGGTAAAAGATCAAAACAGGTTTCAGTGTGGACATTGTGTTTATCACAACAGATAAGGTGAAAATATAAGGAAGGCTAAAATAATCAAACCATATAGGTATCAGATCTGGCTATCTTTTTAAAAAATAGATCAATGCTAGTGTCTGTAATGATGCTTGAAAGGAAGAGAGGAAGCCAAAAATGCCCAAGCCTTTGTGTGTATGTGTGTGTGCGTATGTGCCTGAGTGCTTCTTATATTGCAGATGAATGTATTTACACTCTCTCTCTCTCTCTCTCTCTCTCTNCACACACACACACACACACACACACACACACACACACACACACACACTGGCATAATGTCTTAGATTATTTGGCCAATAATATCAAGTATCTAATACTACCAAGTCAACTGGAGGTCACATGGCTTCATAAACCAGAATGAGTGTGAAAGAGGGTCGACCACAGAACTGTGGTGTGTTAGTGCCTGCGTTTGAGTATGTTGGTGTTTTGTGTGTTTGTGTATATGCTTGACATACATTTGAGACTGTTTAGTGGAAAGACTAAAATAATGATTAGAGCTGTTTACCGTAAATCATGTATCTGTGTGTAAGTGTGTGTATTCTTGTAAGTCATAAGTGCTGTTAGTCCTTCTGCAGAGAAGCAGAGCTGAGATGCTGCAGTGTACATTGAAGATGTAAAAATGTATGTAAAAACTTTATTGTAATATTTTTTAAAAACAACCTAAAAATAACTATTTGAAACCAGTAGTAGAAATACTGTAAACTAACTCTGCAAATGGTCCCTAATAGTGGTAGTAATAATAACAGCAGTAGTTGTAGTATGAGGAAATTCTAAGAAGTAGTATGAACAGTGTGAAGAGTTAGCATGTTCTCCCCTTGTCTGCATGGGTTCTCTCTAGATACTCTGGCTTCCTCCCACAGACCAGAAACACACAGGTTAGGTTAATTGGTGACTTGAAACTACTACTACTACAACTATATGTTAGCCCTGTGTACTTTATCTCTTGCCCAACTGAGATTAACTCCAGCTCCTCCAAGAAAGTAAACAGTAATAAAAATGAAAGAGTGGACGGATAGTGTTGACAGTCGTAACGATAGTGACGACAGTGAATAAAAAGCTCTGTTGCTTCAGCTGATTCAAACAGACAATATAAATCTCTTAGGATTATAAAGTAGGCCTATTTGCAATATAAAGTCTTACAGGGTGTTGACTCACTTTTTCAAACACATGCACAGACATACACATGTGAGCACACTCACACATGCTTATTCTGAGTATGAGCTACGCCAAATAATTACATAACTAGAAAGGTATGAGGGAAACATCTGACAACTATCAGTTATCTTGACTTGAAAACAAAAGTCTGAATCTTAAATACTGTTCATAATCTAACAATATCCGCTCACAATTAGTCAAAATACTGTTTCTTAATGGAGAATAACACTTTATTAGTCAATGTCATCCCATAGTAAAGTAAAGTGATAAGAGTGTTGTTACCCCTCTAAAATGTAGTAATGGGTTATGAATGAATCATGAGGCAGACCACTCAACACTTGAATATAATTTACAAGAAGTTAGCTCAGATTTGGTTTTACTCCCCTGTTGTATACAAATCTACCCCCGCACATTGAAAGTTTATCAAACAAAAAGTACGTCAAAGCTACAGGAAAATCTAAGTTACTTTTGTTTCCCTGAGTGAACCTGAAAGCATAAGTGTGGTTTGTTTGAACACAGAAAATTGTGATCACTTAAGGTTTTACTGACTTACATCACGTCATAATAGTCAAAGGAGGTCCAGATTAAATCCAGAGGGAGACATATTGTTGACCTGCACTTGTGAGCAAAACAGTGAGCAATATCGCACACCTGCACATCTTCAGCAGCATAAAATTATCATGTTATATCACCTAAAAAAACATTTATGTGTGCGTGTGTGTGTGTGTGTGTGTGTGTGTGT
>JANJYP010122511.1:0-11626 GCA_024605115.1 Rastrelliger brachysoma | reverse complement strand
GGTTGTTTTAAGTAATGCCTCAGATAGTTAGCTAACAGATAAATGGTTGAACTAGATTATTAAATAATGAACAGTTTAAGAAGTCAGCTAAAAGTAAAGGATAAATAGTATAAATTGCTAAATGAATGGATAATTTATTTATTGCTATAAGCTGGATAGCTAAAAATAATAGATAAATTGTTAAAATAGCTAAAAGCAATGGACTATGGCTGAACTTTAAAACTGGTGGTAGTATTACAAATTCAGTCTCAACACTGAAAGTTGCGTTGTATTAAACATTAATATAACAGTGTTTATTTTTACATAATTACTGGTGTTAAATAACATCGAGCTTACATCTGACAAAAAATGTTGGGAATCACTGATCTAATTAACAAAGCTGCACTTGGATATAAAGTTTAACCTCAAAATATTTGCACTTCAACAGCAGTTTGCTAAGCAGTGAATAACACTCTACACTGCTATGCTGTTTAACCCTCAAACGATCCTCTAAGTAACACTAAAAAGCCGTGCCAGATCGTAACTAAGAGCTAAATGATGAGCTGTGACGAGTCTGTGAAGGTGCAGGCGATCAGGTAGCAGCCATTTCCAACCGTGAAGGATGGTGTTACCTTCTAGGATGTATATTGAGAGAGAGACGGAGCAGAGAAAGACAGACGATCTCAGAGGCAATATAACATACTGCACTGGACGTTCTGTGGCATAACCACTGGTCCCATCAGGATGTACTCATGGCTCCAGTGAGGGTTTGATATTTCAGCTTATATAAATGCTGCACAGTTTGTGACTCAGCCTGCACATTGACACCCTTCAGTCCTGAGACAGTGTTGTGGATATTGCAGATGTTCCTATAAGTTACGTGTTATGTGTGGATTTTCTTAGCAATTAATTGTATGCATATAACACAATGTTGAAATGTGAAAACTCATCTGACACTGTTGTGGTTGTTAAATGTGCTCATCCTTGGGGGGAAACATTAGATGCAGAGCTGGGAAATGTGGCTGGAATCATTTACATTATATAAATTATTATTTTCTGACACTGATGTTCAAAGCAACAAGGTGTGTTTTGTAGTTAAAACTCTTTACACATATCAACAAACATGATTATATCATCATGATTTGATTACACTGAAAGTCAACATGCAATATTTTTTCCCAGGCTTAATTAAATGTCTGTTGTGCTTGGCACAAAGCCATTAAAAATAATGCCACACATCAAAATAACCAACAGCCCAATAGGTATAACCAAAAACAAGTTTCAGTATGTATGGCATTAAAATAAAGGATCATAAGGAAATAAAGCATTAGTAGCAATTAACAGTATGATACCTCTGAAAGATGAAATGCATATTTAAATAAACATCTGTTGCAAAAGTTGTTGAGTAAAAACATTTTATACTATGGATGTATTTTAACACCCTCAACACTTTATACATTGTTGACCCTTGACCATGTAATTAACCTCCGAGGAGGTCAGAGGTCAGGATCAGCTGATTAACAATAAGCTCATAGACATTCAGATTGGATGCTTGTTGTTATGGTGCTTGAACGCAGCACGATCACCATGATGACTAATAGCTGAGGTCAGGGAGCTCACCTGTTATCTGCGTCTGTCCCTGTGGATTGAAGGAGTTGGCTGCTGGGTTGAGAGTGGGTCGTGGAGCTTGAGTGGGGACGGCTACTCTCACCCTCATCCTCTCCAGCTCACTGAGGCGGTCTGAGAAGAGGCCAGTCTTAGGTGGGTCCTCGAGTTTCTGACGATGCCCTGCAGACACACAAAAACAGTGTCTTTTAAAGAGCTGCAGCAGGCTGTAATAAAGGGATCCAAGCTGTAATAAAACACACTTTTATGCGATATCAGTGTTTTGTGATGTTGCATGCAAACCATATTATTACTTATGTAAGATGGAACATGTTATATGTTTTGTAGATGATCTTAATTTGTTTGCTCTTGGCATACAGTTTGTAAATTATCCTTTATAATGAACATTTTAATGACTCAGTTCCTCTGTGTGCCATGCCTTCCTTTGTAAACACAGTCCATGCACCAAAACAAAGATGAGGTACAAAGACTCTTAGGCATGGGATGCTGCTAATTAACAAAGACTCTGAAATGGATGGGTATTGTATCATCTTGCATGAGAGAAAAATAGAGAGTTAAGACAAAGAGGTACTGAGAATGAGAGGTTGCATGGATGTTTTTAGTTTTAACCTGAGGCTTCTTCTTCAGGTAAACACAAGCTCTCACGCCATCGCCCCATTATCCCCACAGGAGTCGTAACCTATGCCAAATATAGTATGCCCGTTCTTTTGCTGCATTCCTAAGCCGATAATTTTACACTCTTTATATCCCTGACTCTATTCTCATCACTCTTTTAGGCCTGCAATGCTATACTCTCATATGCAAATACGGTTTATGCACATTGCAAATACAAAATGTGTGCACACAAACACAAAAAATTGTGTCATTTGCCCATCCCTATCTCAATGGCCCTATCTGCACTGTAGTAAAAACCACATCAAACCCTGCCCAGGGGCCCAGGTACAGACTATAGTTTAGCAAAGGTGGGGTAGAAAAAAAGCCTATGCACACCCAGTCCTTTTTTTACCCACTGACACAACTCTGTCAGTTCGTCTGTCTGGTCTCGCACTAGTTCCCCTGTAAAGGCGGTAAAGTAAATATCAAACAGAGGAGAGAAGAAACTCCTGCTGTGCTTGGCAGGGCTCCAGCTGGCTGAAGCAGAAACAGCAAGCTACTTCAGAATCTTGCCCAACCTGCCTGCTGCCTGGGCTGGGAACAAAGGCCTGGCACTAAAGCTATAGCACTGGGTGGGTGTTATGGAGGAAGAGGAGAGAAGAAGAGAGGGACAAGGGGAGAGATGTTCAAAAGGAATAATCATGTGTTACTGAATCACCATTACAAAGATCAAACACTACAAAAATTGCCTCACAGGGGGTCTTTGTGAACTAACAGTCCAACACATTCACTAATAACATCCCAGCTGAGGAGCTTTGTTACGCATTATCCCTACTGTTTCTTGGTACAGATTTTGTGTCGCTTTCACTGTCAAATAAATGCAAAATGACAAACAAACAGTCTTTTAAAACTGCCAATTTTAAGTAAAGCATTTTTCCACTACTGCAACTTTGATTTTTTTTCATCCCCAGATATTGTTATTGCTATTATAACCATCTGACTTAATTCATTGTGGAGCAACTGAATTTTAATACCAAATACTGCTGCTCTGTGATGACTTGAGAATGGCGGCAGTGAAAAAGCTTCCAGTGACAGTCAGACAGACCATGATTTTTATTAGAATGACGTTACTGGACTGGCATCATACAGTTCAAAATAAACAGACAATCTCATCGTCAGCTTCTTTACATAGTTGCTTTGGAACGTGGATAATATCAGCTACTTCAAAACCTCAGCACACTGAGGACTTTTTACTGTACAACATAATTCATGTCCATATTTCATTAATAATATTTCTCCATCGTTACTGCGAATAATTTGTGCCTCTCATTGGCATTCCTCATCTCTCTGTGCAAGCTGTGCCCAGTCAATCATAGCGTTTCCATTTTCAACAGACCAAATTTCTATTCTAAAAAAGCCTCGTGACACAGTGTGGGCTTTGTGCACAGGCCGTCTCCTAGTGATGGGAATAAATAGCAATGGGAGACTAGGGGAGACAGAGGGGGACAGACACGAGGGGGAGGAGGCACATGGAGAGGAAGAGACCCTTATGACCAGTAAATTAAGAGCTCTGGATGGGTCTGCACCAGTCAGGAGACACAGGCTTTATGAAGAGTGCTGAGCATAGAGGGCTGCGAATGGTGAAATAGTTAGAGACGCTTCAGGATTTTGACATATTTGAGGAAGACCCCAAAAGACAGACAAATATTTACATGAATATTTGAAGAGATAGATAAATTTAATCTACCTAATCTGTAACAGACACATGAGACATTGCTGAACTTTAATTTCACGTCACTATTTCTTGTATTAAAGCTTCAGTAACTCAGCTTCCACCCTAGATGTCAATGTTGTCAAAAAGCCTATTGATGCAACCCAGTTTAAAGGAAACCAACATATTTTTCTCATATAAGAATGCAGCATGTCAACCACCAAATTTAAGTCCAATTTACACTCCAAACAGCCAGACCTCAAGTCCATTAGTTTAGCGGCCTTGACAGTAAATACAGTTTTTCATGACTTAATTACACCTTTTAGACGACAACTGTTGCCAAACACAAGACGTCTCAGCTGTTTTATCGGAACCCTAGCAGGGCGGAGGAATGAGCCAGGGGTATTTAAAGGAGCGGGAAAGGCGGATGATTTCACTGCCGTAGGGAAAGTCCCTGAGATTCCCATCATCCCTGTGAAAACAGCGGAGATTTTTGATAGCGCCTGCCACTTCCCTGCCCAGCCAGCAGCCGGAAACATGGACAGATTCAGACCAGATGTGAACGACTCACACACACAGAAACACACCCGAGAACGGACATATGCAAACACACTCCTGCAAATGCAATCATGCATATATGCACACATGCATGATACAAAAACCCTTGCACATGCACGAATGGTACAGGCTCAGACATGCACAAATACACACACACGCAAAAAAGATTAATAATGATTAGATAACACCTCTATAGATAGTATCTCTAATCACACAGTTGCACACTGATCCTGGAATAGTATTATTTCAGCCGTCCAAGAGACATAAGTCTGGATTCAACTCGCCCCTGCTGATCTGATAACAGTTAGTAAGAGCAAGTAGGCAAACAGAATATAAGTCCTCTGTAATTAATGGTCGTATTAGATTGGATCTGAGGACAGACGGATAGTTAGCTATTCCCTCATATGTCCTGGCTGAAGATATTCCTCAAATACCCACGTTCCTTTAGGTAGTGAATGGTTTGTACTGGGATTTCTGATGACAAGGATAACAGTGCACTTTTTGAAACTTGGCTCCAAGTACTAAAAAGTTAAAAGGAATAGTTCAACATTTTGGAAAAAGCTTACTGAAATATAAAAAATATGATGGAAATACAAAAGTCCAGCCAGCAGTCAGCTAATTTAACTTAGCATAAAGGTTGGAAACAGCTAGCCTGGCTTTATTAAAAGCTAACAAAATGCTTTTTTTTTGCGTGGATTAAGATATAACTTGTTTATAGTGAGCATTAGTAGTGTTGGTAGCTGGATTTTGATGCCTTTTGACAGAACCGGTCTGGCTGTTTTCCACTTGTTCCAGTCTTTATGCTAAACTAAGCTAACATCACCTGGCTGCAACTTCATATTTAACAGATAAACATGGGAGTGTCTATCTCCTCCTATGTCAGCAATAACGCAAATACTTGTATTTCCAAAACAGCAAACTATTGCTTTAAGGAATCTCCTCCCCCAGCTCAAACACATCAAGTTTCAACAATTACGGCACACATATTAGCAGGAAATTCTCCTGCTTGCTGCCTGACTAAGTAACATGTGAGGAAAATGCGGAGAGCCAGAAAATCCCGAATAAATGGGATAATTTATAAATTTGGTGTCACGTCATGCCCTCTAAGCCCTTCCAGTCTGGTTTATGATCACTGGGTGAGCTCGGATGAATGTATCTTTGGGGCTGATTCAGAAAAACCCCCATGCTCATGGAGCCTGGGTTGAATCAGCCCGTCTGTGTTTGTGTGTGTGTGTATGTGTGTGTCAGTCATCTCATGTTGGAGCAGCCAGTAAAGTCGATGAATGAATACACAGGGTCCATATTTCACTTTTTTATTTGGAGCCCTCACAGTGGCCATGTTGTTTTTGTGAGCGGTCAGAAACAATGAATTATTTCAGGTGGCTATCTGAAGCTGGCAGAGCATGGTTAGAGAGAAAAAGCATGGCGTGGGTGACAGCCAGACGCCCGTCGACCATAGGGGTCTGGTTTGAAAAAAAAAAGAGGAGGGAGGAGAGAAAGAAGAGAGATGATAAAAACAGGAGGATTGGGTAAAAAGAGGGAGGAAGGAAAGAAGAAAAAAGGGAGAGAAAGAGAAGCAAGAGGTGTGAGAGATGAGGCAGCAAGCAGCAAGGAGAGAAGGAGAAAGAGAGAAAGGGGGAGCCAGGCTGTCGTGGAGCACTGCCAGCCGTCTGTGTGGTCCATGCGTTCCAGCCTGGAGGAAGCAAGCCAGGCAAGGGAAGGGCACACACACACTTATGTCCACACACAGACTATACACAACTATTCCCAAAGGCGATACATTTATTGAATGCAAAAACACATTATATACACACTTGTATGATATTGTGCATAGTTTAAAGAGTGCACACGCACAAAAGACACACACATGCAGTTTGGCTTGTGTGTGGCTTTCAGACAGGCTCCCTCTGCACCTCTCTGCTCGCATTAAAGTGTTTTGATTCAGAACAGGGGAGAACAAATCCCTCAGAGATGTTTTTTTGCCACAGCTCGGGGCCAGAAAACGGTGGACTCACTTTCTTAATCTTTATCTTTTTTCATGATCTGCTCTCTGCCTCCCTTTCTCACTCTTTATTCTTCCTTCTTCCTCTCTGTCTCTCCCTCCCACTGAATGATTTTGTGTTTTGCGTTGCGGAGCCTTGGCACCTCTTCAAGGAACTTCATAAGACATTCAACTGACTGACTGCCTCTGGAAAAGCCTGAAGTTTTTTTTTTTATTCTCTCTTTTTCCCTTTTCTCCCTCCCTCTATCCCTCCCTCCCTTNCAACTGACTGACTGCCTCTGGAAAAGCCTGAAGTTTTTTTTTTTTATTCTCTCTTTTTCCCTTTTCTCCCTCTATCCCTCCCTCCCTCTTTTCATTCCTTTTCCTCCCTGATGTTTTGGTGAGTTTTATTTGTCCGGCTCCCATTGTTAAAAGCTGCTTCGAGTAAGGCAGATAGGTGTGGGTGTGTGTCGATGCGTGTGTGTGTTTTTATCTGTGAGGGAGAAAAGAGTAGCACATTTTCTGAAGACACATGAAGGGAGACTGAAATCCTACTGTAATTACCTGGATGCTGTACAAAAGTATGTTCTATTTTTTGGACAGGTTGCTTGAGGCAGTCTAGGTAATCCACAGACATAAAAGACCATGTGTTATTATTGCACCACAGAAATTAAATGAAAACTGGCTGACATCCTCTAAATATTGTGGTACAATGTAATTAGCATCTGTACAGATCTTAGAATTTAGCACTGAGCATAAAAGTCTGTTGTAAGAAACAAAGCCCAAGCCTTACACCAGGTAATAGCACCCTACAAGTACATGTAATAGCATGTGTCTGATGACAATGTTTGGAGGCCTTTTGGTGTCATCATGACAGACATGTTAATGATGCCATCTCACTTACTCACACTATTTTCAACCTAGCAGCACTGGAGATGACAGCCTTTTTCCCAAGAATTTTAATATGCCATAGCTGCATAACCACTCCAATAAGGTTGTTTATGTGTGTGGATATTTGTGGCAAATGATGCACTGATGCTGATGATGCTGGTATTACTGCTTAGTGCTGTTAGAGATGAAGGCATGTATTATAGATATTACTCTGCTCAGTTTCCAATCTTCTCAATTGCTATTGGTAATGCATCGTCCTTTACTGCCCAACTCCCTTGTGGTGTGCTTCAAGGCTCAATTATGATTCCTCTACTGTTTTCTAATCTATGCTTCCTCTTGGGGACAATATTGACAAATTTAATATTAATTTTCATTTTTATGTCCATGACAGCTAGTCATTATGGATGTCTTACAGAGCAGTAGTTAGTACAATTAATAGTTTAACATGACACACCCTGGGATTANAATTTAATATTAATTTTCATTTTTATGTCCATGACAGCTAGTGATTATGGATGTCTTACAGAGTGGTAGTTAATACAATTAATAGTTTAGCATGACACACCCTGGGATTGNTAGCACTAGGTTAACCCAATCAAATCTCTTACTGGGCTGGCTCCACCCCTTTGCCTCTCTTTCTTCTCTGTTTCTGGTGTCAGATGCTGTGGCTCAGAGCCAAACATCTGCGGATGAAGCAGGGCGTCTTTGTCAATTGTCAAGATGGATAAGCAAAACGAAAGAAGAGGGGTGCAGAGCCAAAGTTGCAGGCCCCAAAAAAAGAATCTAGATGTAGATGCGACGGAATGTGCAAAATATAGCAATAGCAGTACCTGTGATTATGAAGCAACAAGTGGAATAAGGAGAGGTGACTGACCATGGTCACTGTCAAGAGGAGCAGAGGAGCGAGCAGAGGAGCAGGCACGTGACAGGGAAGCCGAGGAACAAAGTGAGAAGGAGGAGAGTGTAGTTGAAACGGTACGTAGAGAGTAGCGTGCAATGAAAAAGGGACTCTCTGGGAAGGCGCCCTGCATCACTATGGTTCCCACTGCTTTTCTTGGCAAGACACAGTCTACTCTGCCTCTGGTTGGCTAGTACATCTTCCCTTTGTTGGTTGGGTTGGTGAGGTTTTTGCATGAGGAGTGAGACTGGTTAGGGTTAGGGTAAGAATATCAGGGTAAAGCAATCAGAGGCAGAGAAAGACATGTCTTGCCAAGAAAAGCAGTGGAATCCATAATAACACGGCGCATGAAGGTAGTCTGTGTGCCGAGTGCGAATGACTATGCTTACACTGGTCCACTTCACTAGTACACTTCTCCACGGCACTTATTACTCAGCTTTGTAGTGGTTTGAGGGAATAATACAGTATGCATATTTAAGGGGACCGCAAAGATGGTGTACTGGTGGGTAGTGTTGACAAGATCAATGGGGGATGTCCGACAAATTCCTACCGCAGCTACATTTATTTATTCCAATCTTACTTTTTTCATGCAAAAGTTATTTGGAAAATTAGCTCTTTTGATCTTCTGATGATGTGAAAGTTATCCATGCTTTTATTTCATCCTGTTTGGACTACTGTAACTTGATTTTGTCATATTTAAACCAGAGTCCAAGTTCAAGTAATAGGGAGTACAACCACGTCACCACTATCTCAGCCTCCTTTCATTTGCTACCAGTTGATTTTGTAATTGACTGCAAAATTGCACTGATCACATCCTCTGTAAAGGGTCTGAAGCCTGCTACAAGATACTGTTGTATCTTGAATGTACTTCTTGTAAGTGAATGTGCATATTGTTCTTATTTTTTTATATGTGAAGCACTTTGTAAGTCTTCTTTTTTTTTTTTTTTTTTTTTAGAAAAGTGCAATAAAAATTCTTATTCTCCTTTAAATAGCTATTGTGAATGACAGGGAAGTATATGTATGTGTGTGTGTGTGTCTGTGTGTGTGTGTGAGTGAGGGGACCCAAGTCGCAGAAAGAGTTTGGCTTGGCAGACAGGTCTTGTGAACCACTAATATTATCTGCAGGCCTGTACATAACCAGGGCCTCCTCACCAGACTTGTTAACACCCTGACCAAAACCGAACCAAAACACGACCCCGTCCCTGAGCCCAGAACCCCCCAGACCCGGCAGCTTCAAACATCAGAGAGCATAGACGTGCCTGACCACTAACCTCCACCGCTGACACACAACACACATGTTGCACACGCTCAGTTAGGCACAATAACCACTGCAATATGCCACAGCAAGACACAGTATGTGTGATGCCACAATAGTTTTTGTCACCTCCTATGTTTGTCTGTCATTGATTAACTATAATGAGAACAGTGGGTTTGGACAGAAAGTCTTGTATATTATATTATTACGGCTTGGCTATTATCGCTCAGGAAGTTTGTCTCAGCTGGCTGCAGCCACCGTCAGGAGCAGCTGAAAGGAGACAGAACCACCTATAAAAGCATATTGGTTTAAACAACCACTCCCTGTCTATTAGCTCAAAATGACATTTAATGAGGCCTATTAGCTCTACTCGAAATCAGCACTGTGGCTACACCAGACTAATGACACCAATAACACACACTCTCTCTGCAAAATGTGTCATGTGGGTGCACACATGCTGACACAAGCACTAGAAGACAGACATACATGCATTTGCAACCATATCTACAGGAGCCAACACACATGCCTCTGTGCATGAACACACACAGACACATACATGTACAAACACATTGAAGTCGTGTGTTGAGTTGTCGGTGCAGTGGCAAACCACAGGGAAACCAAGAGCTGTCAAGCGATTAAGCACAATGCGAGCCACAGAAACCGAGTTAGCCTCCCGCTAATAACACAGTGGCCAGAGGGACCTGACTAACCACTTACCATACCCGCACACTNCACACTGTAAACCTCTAAAGAAAATCATACCACAGATCTTTAAACTAGGGCTCACTGATATTCTTCACTCTAACCACGCAATTAATTAACTTAAGCTCAGCCCCCACAGTTCAGAGATATGAGCCCCATTCATTCATGGGTGGTCCTACTTTACTGATATTGAATGGGAAACCGCTGGGGAAATGACATCCCTCAGGAAGACTCATATGGCTACCATAAGCTGCATCAAACACTCTAACACAAAATGTCCTTCCTGAACGAGACACCCACAACCAGGCGGGTCATTAACAGGAAGAAAAAAACTGCCAATAACACCAGGCAAAGTCTAAAAAAAAAATCAATTAAAATGCACAAAATGGTTACAGAAACTATTATACATAATTGAGTGTTATTGTCAGCTTATTTTCCAGAACAACATAGTGTTTTTACAGACGAGGGCCACAGAGTGCCAGTATATATCAAGCTAAAGACAACCCACTGTTCTTTCTCTGTGTGTCTCTATACGGACCCCTCCCTGTGGGGCCCCTCCCTGGCCCAGTGTGTACGACAGGCCTCCTAATTACCCACTCGTTTAACACAAAATAGAGCTGTAATGGCCGACAAAGCCCCCATGTGTCAATGAAGCGTTCACAGATAGAATCACAGTTTTGGAGACAGCCGCTGCTCTCAGCTCCAAGCCCCTGTGCTGAAAAGCTGGAGGAGGGGAGGCACGGTTGAGAGGGCACATGTGTGTTTTGCCACCCTGAGACCTTGGCTTAATGACCCCTGAGAGAGAGACGTGTTCTGGCTGAAGTTTCTGGGTAAATTACACCAGTGCTGCAATTCTGACCACTTAACAGCAAAGTAAAGAAGTTCAGGGGTTACGTATGATGACATAGTCCTTATTGCTTAAATTAGTGTCCTGAGACTGTAGCTCTAACATGCAAAGGAAGACGTTGAAAAGAAAATAAGTTCTGCTCCACTTAAAAGCCCTTGCTTAGACCACAAATTGAGCGGTCATGTAGAAGAAAAGAGAACAATGGATGCTATGAAAGTATAAAGTCTCTTTACTATGCCAAAATCACCTCACCTAATAGGAGGTAGTAGTCTGACTTAGCATAGTGACTCAGCCTCATTTTGCATACATCCATGCTTCCTGCAACTGCAACTTTGTTGAGAGCAAACTGGGGCTTTTCTAAACAATTTCTGTTCCAACTTCCATCTGTTCGCCACCAAATAACAGGACTTGTTTGAAAGTCATCTGACAGGGGACAGCAGATGCACAGGAAATGCTTTTGATGAAACAAGATGGCTCGGGATGGAGGGAGGTGGGGGCGCCAGAGCGAGGGCGTGATTGTGAGTACATGTGCGTTTGAGGATTGAGCATGTGCCTTTGTTTCTGTGTGCGTGTTGATGAACGCT
>JANJYP010122402.1:0-58548 GCA_024605115.1 Rastrelliger brachysoma | reverse complement strand
GGCTGTTCACTAAATTCACTAAACCAACCCAAATCCACCAAATCCTTCTTCCATGACCAGATTAGAAAACACAATTAGAAAAGCTTTCTATAATTCAAGTGAGAACACTGGATGTTTTGAAAAGTTGGACACATACTTTTGAGAAAAACAAAATAATGTATGACTGACGACACCATAAAGTGCCTTGTCTACTAACCAACACCCACTTACTTTGATACACTTACGATGAAGTTCTTTCTATTGAAGTTATTGAAATGCAGTCTTTATACATCACTACAATTACTAATCTTTAAGTTTAAACCCTCTCCTGGCTAACTGAATTTATTTACATTTATATCCCTTTTTTAACTGGAGGAACTTTTCTATTTTCCTGTGCTCTCATTTATTTGGTACATTATAGAAACAGCAAGTGTAAATATCACAGAAACATACAGATCTACAGTACACCATAAAATCTTTATCTAGTAATCTAATTTATTACCAAGCTCAATTTACTGTAGTATTTTTAAATGAATAAAATTGTGTACATTCCTGAATATTTAAAATAGGAATAGCAACAACAACAACCAATGATATGTAAGTGGATGCATTTAACAGTCCTCACTGTTAACTGCTCATTGTGTAATCAATCAGGACAAACATCAGAACACATGAAAGTAAATATCATCCCCTGATGAATATCTAATTTTACATGTATTATTATAGAGATAAATGCAACAATTTATTATGATACACATATTACAGCATGTGGTCCAGCCCTAAAGTTGTACCTAAAGTTCTGTTGTTAGCGCTCCAAGTCCAAAAGTTATTTAGACATCTAATTGCAATTTTTGATTGAACTTTTATGAAAAAAAAAAATTTTGCATCACACCCACAGGAGACAGATTATTTCAAACTATTCACGATGACTCAAATTTACATTATAACACTTGTGATTGTGTTCTTAGGTTCTCTTTGTTGCCATGGCAGCAGCACAATGTTTCATCTCTATTTCGGCCTGAAAACTGTCGGCATTCACCGTGGTTCCTCAGTTGGGAACTTCAGCCGCTGACCGGTAGATTGCACAGACCTGAGACACACACACACACACACTCTCTCTCTCTCTCTCGCTCTCTCTCTCTCTCTCGCTCTCTCTCTCTCTCTCGCTCTCTCTCTCTCTCTCGCTCTCTCTCTCTCTCTCGCTCTCTCTCTCTCTCTCGCTCTCTCTCTCTCTCTCTCTCTCTCTCTCTGTCATGCACACTCTGGCACACAGAAAGGGGCTGAGTCTGCAATCTAGACACCTGCTCCACCTCCACCAGACAACTGTCAAAATCAACAGGGGCAGAAAAATCTTAAAATGTATCTCCCTTCTCGCACATCCTCCTTTTTGAATGAGCCTTTTTCCTACTCTCTATCTCTAGCATTGCACTCATTACACACTCTCATCTGGTCTAATCACCATCGTCATCATCCTTTTTTCTTTTTTGCTGGGATGAGCTGCCCAAATCCTCTGTGATGAGCTGTAGTGTTAACATCTTCAGTGCTCTAGTCATGGAGTGAAATATAGGTGTTGTTTTCATAAACAGAAAAGAAAATGGAGGTTGACAAATTAAAAACAAAACACATCAACAATAAGTTGTTGTCTCAGTTCATATATTCAGGCAGACTCTCTGTTGTGGTTTTCCTGCATGGTCATTTCCTTATAATCTCCTTCCTGGAGCCAAGTCCAGACCAGGCACAGTCCCTCCAACTGTCCAGCTAGATGCCAGAGCTTTTAAAATAATGGGTAGGTATGACAAAGACAAGAAAAGTTCCTAAAGACTGATGTTTCTTCACTTTGTAGTGTTTAAGTTCTTGTTGTTTTACTATATTTTCTACAACACAATGGTTGCACTTTTCACACCTGCTTTATTTCCCAACTCATCTCTTCATACCTATCCAGAATCTAATATGCAGTAGTGTCTAGCAAGATGAGGGGCCGTGCTTTCTGCTCAAATGTCTCTGCCCTCCGTCAGTGTCTATCGTTCTCTTTCTTAAACTTTTTGCTGCATCTCTATCTGTTGCCCCTGTCTGGTCTGATTTTGCCCCTTCCCATTCATTTTATACATTGAGCTTTTCTGTTGTTGCCGCCGGTAACACCACACACCAATGATGACCGCTAAGGCGACCACACACACCACCACGATGATAGCTGCCACTGTGGGACCCCGGCTAGAGGAGCTGGGAGGATGAGGTGGGCAGTCCTCACCCGTACAGATCGCCTCCCCCATCTCTCCCTCCACCTCATCCCTCTCACCGGTCTCACCAGGCAGGTCGTGCACAGTGTGTTCCTCCATCCCTCCAGTGACGACATCACCGTCATGCACAGGTGGAGCTGGGCCATGATCGGGAGAGGGATGCTCAGTGAGGTCACCCAGCCAGGAGTGGGTAGGAGCTGCCTGTTGAGTGTCGTAGTCCAGGGTGTCAGAGTAGGAGGTCTCTGGTTCATCAGACGATGGGGCAGCGGTGAGGATGAAGCCAGGCAACACCTCCTTCATTCTCCCATGCTCTGTGTCAGAGTCAATAGTGGGAGACCCAGGCATCTCTGGTAAACTGGAATAAGGGACAGGCTTCTCCACCTCATTGGGTCTGTCTGTTGTCCTGACAACAGTCCCCCTCTCTCTACCCTCTGATCTCTCTGTTGTGGAGGCAGTTTTTTCAGTTTCCTCTGGAGCAACAGGGTACCCATCCAGCCAGGTCTCGTCTGTGGTGGCTGTTCCTCCTTCACCCTTCTGGCTGATATTCTGACGTTCACCTGTTTCTACAGGAATGATGACATGCGGATGATCATCATCTTCATGGCTATCATGGTGGTCATAGTCGTCATAGCTGTCATGGTCATCAAGATCCTTGTGGTCATGATCTTCTTGACTTGGATCAGAATGCTCTTTGCTGTCATCATGATCATCATGGTCTGGATGTTCCTCCAAGCTGTCAGGATGTTCCTGGTCATCGTCAGTGTGATCGTCTGTCACATCCTCGTGATCCTTGTAGCTTTTATGTTCATCATAAGTATCATCTTGATCATCATAGTCCTGGCTGCCGTAACGAACATGATGACGTTCATCTTCATGTTCCCCCATGTCATAATGATCATAACGTTCATCATGATCACGTCGGTCCAGATCATCATCCTGAGCTGAAATGTAATGCTTGGAATCATCATCGTGGTCATCTTTTTCCTGGTGACTGTCAGAGTCATCTTGATCATCATGATGGCTATCGTCATGATTGTCCTGGTCATCATGGTTGCTGTTGTCGTGATCATCTGTGTCATGATCATCATAAGTGTCTTGCTCATGGTAATGATCATGATCATCAACAGGAAGCTGGTGGGGTTGCTTTTCTTGGCTCTCCTGCTCTTTACTCTCCTCTGATTGTGCGCCTGAAGCTCTCTGTGCAGTCTGTGTAACAGGATTGGTGGAGACTGGGTGTCCTTCCTGCTGGAAGGCCTCAGAGGGGAACCAGAAGAGGTGTTTCTGGGAGAGAAGAGACACAGGTGCATCTGTGGCTGCAGCTGCATCAGCTTTGACCACTTCACTTCTTTCCTGTTCCCAGCTTGGATGGTCTGTAAAGTCCTCTGGAGCATTTTCCTTGTCTTTTTCCCCTGTTTCTGGAGCTCTTTCAAATTTCCCACCATGCTCTGTCACCTCTCCTTCCACTTCCTGTTCCCCATGCTGGTCTTGATGCTCTGCCTCTACCTCCAAAGTGAAGCTTGTCTCTTGCTGTTCTTGAGCTCTCTTTCCCTCTGGGTATGCTGCACCATGCACCTCCTCATACACTTCACCATGAGCTTCCTCTGGTTCCTCATTATGATGCTCTGTCTGTCCATAGGAATCTGTGAACTTATCTTCGTAGTCCACATGACTTTCAGTCTCATCTGAAAATATATGAAGATGAAATATGCTTATTCAGCTGGCACAGTTACATTAATTCTCATGATCATATAGCTCAACTCAAAAAAATCAAAGAAGGCATTTGCATTGG
This sequence comes from Rastrelliger brachysoma, assembly GCA_024605115.1. Lineage (NCBI taxonomy): Eukaryota > Metazoa > Chordata > Actinopteri > Scombriformes > Scombridae > Rastrelliger > Rastrelliger brachysoma. Next base: position 54,543 of record JANJYP010122402.1, on the reverse strand, counting down.
AAAATGCTTGCCTGGTTTTCTCTAGAGGAAAAAATCCACATGTAGCACCTCTGAAGCTCATTATTTCTTGGCTGGCAGCAGTAACTTTCTGAAGTCCAATCATCAACCTAGCTTCCCTCTTTGGGTTAAGCTAAGCTAAAAGGCTACTGGCTCTAGCTACACATTGTGCACATGAGAGTAGCATCCATCTTCTTATCTAAAATGCCAAAAATTCCAGAATTTTGACCTACTCTAGTTCTTTACAATAAACAATTCCTGTTTTATTGTTTACCTGAGACTAAAACATGATAGCAGTTAGTTAAAGTATTGAACAGTCCAACCAAAGACCGATTTTCACTTTCAGGTTGTTGTGACAATTCAGTGACTCTTTCACTGAACTTCAGTGAGGATGGAAATAATTTTCAATACAGTATTGTCACACTTTATGTAATGCATAGAGCATGGCACACTAAACACAGACATACAAGCTGTTTGCCGCAGAGAAGTGAGCTCCAAAGAGTGGAGGCGAATACTTCTTTATCTCTTTCTCACCAACCCTTAGGAGTTGTTGTGACTAATCTGTGTTGTTATAGACAAACAGACATGGAGGAATATGCTTGGGCATAAACAGATGCTTTCACACAGGAACACACATGCACAAACATGATTTCTATAGCTATATATTTGATTGATTTCTCTGTGTGAACAGGCAAACTGTCTATAATTTCAGAAGAGAATAATTTCATGTAGAGTAAAATCTGACCAGATATAATTTGTGACCAAACTGTATCTGACATTGGAGCACAGACATCTGCTACACCTCCGTTAACTAACCATGCATGCAGGCTTGAGACTGCGTTCACAGACAACTCTAGGGACCTTCTTTCTCTGTTGTGAACTGTGCCACATTATGGCATGTTACACTTAAGTGCCATAGCAGACATTTTCATTGCAACTCGCAAATGAGACATTGTTTTCGAAAACCAGGAATTAGTCACTGGTCACCTAACAACACTGAGAGCTAACAAGCTAGGAATCAACCTTAGTGTGCTGTCCTGTCAAGATCAAGGCTTTAAAGAGGATGAGCAAAGGGAAGCTTTCTCTTTTAGCCTCTTTCAATTTCTGCTTTTCAACATAAACATTTCAAACACCTTCTTACCTTTGACACAAACCTGCACCAGTCCATACCATTCTCCACAGCTGTCACACAGGAGGCTGAAGGCACTTTGCCCATTGGGCATCACATACCCTGGCACGCATGTGTAAAGCAGCTCATCACCGATCTCAAATTCACTCTGTCCCTGCATGCGTGCATTTGGAAAAGATGGAGGGTCACCACACGCCACACCTGTCAACAACAACAAATACAGACACAAGTAATGTTGAATGGTAAAAAAGAGGACAAGACACCTCCATTTCACAGATTTTGGTGTAAAATGTTTTTAATTCTTAAACTATTAGACAAAGATTATGCTAATCCTATTCAGTACATAGTGTGGTTAATGAAACATGACTGCACTCACATTATTTTTAGCTTTACAGCTGTTCCATTTGTAAACAGGAGGTGATAAGAAAGGCTCAAGGGACAGAAAGGAATGGGGTTTTATGGGAAATGTGGATGTAATTTTGACCAACACCTCTACCAACAATACCACTGTGATGAGATAATGACTGTGTATTGTCCTGTCTCTAGTTGAAATTTTCAGGCAACTAAGTTTATTTGACAAATAATAACATATTCATTGCCTCAATTTTTTGACATGTGGTGACATTACATGACAGGACAACATTGTGTTTTGGAAAAGACTACTATATTTATAGGTTAGTGCTATTTCTCAAAGCACTTAATAGTTTGGGGATGACAATGTTGTCTGGTTTGTCAGCCCACCACTTTGGTCCAGACTGAAATCTCTCAGCAACCTTGGAAAGGATTTCATTCAAATGTGTGAAGCCACAATCTCCATAGAGAAAATCGTAATCCCTTGACTTTACCTTATGTGCCTTTTTTAATTTTTGATTTTAATGAAACTATTAATGTATTGCCATAAACTCAGGTTACACATTTACAGCATGTTCCATTCACAGTAAATTGTATAGACTTTTTTTTAACTTTGTTTTAGTACCATCATCACCTTAAGTCACTGGATTATGTCTAAATACCTGCAAATGAAATTACATTCCTCTCAGCTTTTATGTTGTGTGCTGCTAGTTGGTAGTATTGTATCTGCTTTGCATATGTTAGGACTGTCATTGAGATATTAGCATTTGGCATGGTCAGTGATCTAAGAACCCCTCAGATCATTTACTTAAGTAGAAATACACAAGTATGGCAGCAAAATGCAGTTTGAGCATTTCAGTAAAAGTGGTTTAAGCACCAGTGTTGCATGTTATTGTTGTAGCTTCTGGAGGTGGAGCTGGTTTGTACTACTTCTTAAATTGTTAGTTAGTTCAGTCCCAATCTAGGGGTCAGACCCCTCTCAAAGGTCATCAGATAAATGTGAGAGGTTCTGAGATGATTAATGGGATAGCAAAGAAGAAAAAACAAAGCTCTGATTACACATTGCTTTTTGTAAGATGTCAAAAGCAAAAAAGCACTAGTTTTATTTTTAACAATGGTTGTATTTAAACACTTGTTATATTATCCATTCTGTCAAATCTTCATCTAAAAAGTAACTAAAACTGTCAAATAAAGGTAGTGAAGTAGAAAGCGCAACATTTCCCTTTGAAATTTAGTCGAGTGTAAGTATAAAGTACCATCACAAGAAATACTTGAGTAAAGTGAGTACTATCATATAAGTACAATACTCCCATCATTGAGCATGACTGCAGACTCTTAGTTTGATAATGTGATGCATTTATGTGACATATCTTTTATTATCTGCTTTATGTTGTTTATGTGTAGGTATATCCGGACTCTCTTGAAAGGGTTTTAATCTAGATGACGCTGTCCTCCTTAAATCTGCATTTGGTGATTTTTTGGCCAACTGGGGGTGACGAAAACAAGTAAAAACAGTGCTTGCTAGCAAACAATTGCCTATTTACACATTCAGCAGCTTGAGTCATGTTTCTTTCCACCTGATGAATGTAGGTCCAGTTTTTTCTCTTTTAGATCTTTTTAGCCTCTGAAAACAGTTATGAAAGTGGTAAGAGTAACCTCAAACAGATAAGTACAAGTTAACAGCACAGTACAGCTAAACAATCAGATATAATTTGTTATAAAGCCAAGGGGTACTGCAGCATCATGAGTGGCACCTGTGAATTAAGGTCAATAAAACATTAAAATGGTAAGTTTTAAACAATTGTATATAATCATTAAATCGTGTATTGTCCTTATAACTGGTCTAGCACTGTATACCTCCAGTATTTCTTACTACAATAACTACAGCGGTAGCCATATCCACTACCCTGACTGTGAAGCTGGGTAATTTCACCTGCATTAAGTGGATCTGTACAGTTCATTTTTTCCACAGCAAAGTGCTCTTTCCAGTCTTGGGGTGTATGGTAGGTAGGTAGGTAAGTAGGTTTACTGTTTATGAAGCGTGACCACAGATCTCCTTTGTGTAGTGTCCAATAATAGTCTGATCCAAAACTTACCACTGGTCCCCTTCCCCTCTCAGACTCATGTGGAAGAGGTGTGTGGAATTTAGCTTCACCTTCATCAGGTTTTACGCATATGTACGGATCAAGTTATATCATCACATACACACCACACACATACACATATACACAGAAAAAAGATAGCTTTTTATATGGCAGATATGGGTGAAAAAATAGACACAAGCAGAATGGAGAGTGTTAAAAGCAGAGATGTAGATGAAAGGAGCGTAGGAAAGAGAACTGAACAGATACTGTACACAATACCCATCCATTCATATCAACCACAAGGCCCTATTACTCTTTGAGGTCAAGACTCATTTTATATGATTTGGAAAAAAAAATAGTGCATACATTTGTTTATATGTGTGTGTTAACTGACCTTTATCTCTGATGCAGAAGGTGTCCAGGTGTGCTGCGTCCTCTGTAGCATTTTCTGTTCTTACATCCACTGCTTTCAGGGTACCGCCCACAATATTACACACCGTGGTCCTAGAAATCAATAGACAGATAGATTTAACATTCAATTACACACAAACACACCCATTAATTACAAATTTATTGAGAGCAACTGGCCTACAGCAAAGCTTTTATTCACCCCTTAGGGACTCTAAGATTGAGGTTGGTCATAATTTAAATCCACTGTGTTTGCACATACACACCCACACACACAACAGGCTGTCCATAAGATACATTTCCTGAATTCTGTACTTACAGCATTACATCACTGATAAAAAGTAATGGTACATGTCTGCTGAATAACATCATATGTAAAGCTACAGTTCTGGTGGGAAACAAGAGGGCACAGACATACAGACACAGACACATATTTGCTGCTGTCTTGGTCAGCACCAGATTTGTTGCCTAATCAAATATTATTACAGCATGACGTCAGAGTCCAGGAACACATATCATGGCTCAGACATGCTGCAGTATCAGCAGTTGTGGTCTGAGGCACAATATTATCACACTATGACATATTAGTGTCTGATATTCTCATGTACAAGCCTTGAATTACATCCAACTTTATATAGAACAACCATAACACGAGGGGCTTAATATGATACGTATATTAAATACGGATGTGAAGAGCCAATAGACTACAAGCTGCAGTAGCAAAAAAAAACCAAAAAAAAGATGTAATAGTCTATTTTTGCTGCCACATTATTAAAGTTTATAGGATCTATTTGTCTTCCAAAAGCAACAGATAAGAATGACTCAAACTTCTCTGGCCAATCAAATCACGTTCCCATAGCAGCTCCCAGCACCAATGGACCCCATGTGAAAAAGAAAATTCAAAGCAAATGTTGGCAAAGTTCAGAAAAGTCATTAAAAGTCAGACATATTACACTTTTCATTAACGACAAGTTTGACCAGTGATATAAATCAAGCATCATTAAATGGAAAAGGTATCAGCCCGGAGTTGAATGTCTGCAAGTCTGTATGTCTCTGTATGTGTGTGTGTGTNGTGTGTGTGTGTGTGTGTGTGTGTGTGTGTGTGTGTGTGTGTGTGCAACTGAGTTAATCAAAGCATCAGTAATTGGAAAGAATTTGACTGGCAGAGCAGTGAGACTGTGAGAAGTGGTGTGAGTCATGCTGCATGCTTGTACCATGCTAACTTCAGCTTATAAGGACAAAAGTCTGAGGGAGTGAGAGAGAGAAATAGGGAATGAGACAGAAATCACCAAGAAAACACGAAAGAGGCAAAAAAAAAACCCCAAAACAAACAAAAAAACCAAACAAAGATTGTTTTCATATAAAACTATAGCTCTTGCAGGCATCTATGTGTGTGAGAGAGAGAAAGATACAGAAAGAGGGGAAGGGCTCAAAATGACTGACCTCTATAAGTTGTATAAATCATACCCCTTTATCTATCCATTTCTTAAAACCTTCACCTTATGTGACATTACTATTACAGGAAAAACCCAAAGGTGTTGCTTCAGTCTGATAGTATTATTGTGTTTGGTTACCGTGGCGACAGATTGATGACTGACAGGTAAGAGAAAGATGTTAAGACTGGAGAGTCAATCTGAGAAGGACTTGTTATTATGCAACAGGCCTAAAAATTATGTCAGCAGTTTCAGAGGATTCAACCAACTGGCACTAACACCAGGGTGCTATATTCTGAAAACTGTCACAACACCACAACTCAAACAATATATAAATGTATTTATTTTATTAGCACATTTATCAGTCTCTTTGCTTTTAATTCACTGTTTACATATGTCTTATTAACAGCTTGTCAGTCACCTGGAAAGCTCTTTTGTGCTAACCAGAACAAAAGGTGCTATACAAATAAGGCTTGATTGATAGATTGTGAGTGTTCAAGGACTGCAGATTGAAAATGGTATGAGTTAAGAGGGCATTTAGTGGAAGTGGATGTTGTCCAAGAGCCAAACTCGAGCCTGGCCAGTTATTCAGCTTTTGGTGCGGTGTGAGCCTCTTTCTTCATGGTTTATTTTTTTATTTTTATTTTTGCAAAGATGCTATATAAGGCTAACTTGCTGATTTGCATTTATGGCATAATGCTTCACTTTTAAATACTTTGATTGTTACAGGGGAAGGTCATGAATTGATGAAATGTAAGAAATTATGAAACTGAGTCATCATATCCTTTCAAATTTCATTTTGAGATGTCAAATTGTATCTATAATGTGTTATTAAAATACAACTGTTACATTATTTTTCCCATTATAATACTACACATAACTTGATTCTAGTATTTTTCTTCACAATTAACACATGGATTCAGGGTCATCAAAGTGTGTAATGATGAAGCAGCTAAAGCAGTTAAAGCAGCATTCAACTTCATTATTGTTCCTGAGTCATCAGAAATAGGGGAAGAGGGAGGTTTGGAGCTCCTGACACTGAAATTAAACCTGGGTGGGGGATGCACTGTATATGAGATGGGTCAACAGACAAGACTGTACAGGATACTGGCCAACACTTACATAAGATCCTACAGTAGACAACTAAGAAACAACCTCACAAAGGGCAAACAGGAAAGAAAGAAACAACATCACATCAGCTAACGTGAAATATGTGAGTGGCTCTGTGCGTATGCATTCCTGATGATAAGTGATAAGTCAAAAAAAGAAGAAACATTTATAAAGTTTCTGTGACTTGACATTGGCCCCCTGGCATATTTACCGTAACTTCAATTTTCTTCACAAACACAAGAAGGACCAGAAGGATGAGGTAGCTTCAGGCAGAAAAAGGTGGAGAGTTGGATACTTAGACAGACAGCAATAGATGGATGATACACTGTGAAACATGGTAAGAGGGTGTGAAAGCTGATGTCCACTGGCTAACACAGAGAGTGCAGGGTACACTTGGAAATGGCGCTGGGGTAGCCGCCATTTCGACGCAGATTAGCAACTGCAATTATATTTCTCCTTAAGGGAAAATATGCATCATTTATTATTTTTTTACAAAATGAAATTATAATGTATAAAATGACATAATAAATGAAATATTATAGAATATATGAAACCCACTTAATACACTGAAAGAATTAGTTGATAATCAATGCACAATAGAATAATCATCAACTATTTAGATTGTTGATTTTAGCTTTACTAATGCAAGGTTCTTCTGTGTTAAATTTAATATATTTAGATTTTGGGCTGTGTTCTAGTGTTCTTTTTATTGAAATTTTCATGCTTAAGAATAAAAAAAAAACACACACACATTCCCACCCCATCATGAACAACCCAACTGCACTGCTATCACTCTGTAAGGTTACATTTGTTATATTATTTGTGTATGTCCAAATGTATGAGTAAAAACCAAAGATGACACAAGGCACTAAGTAACTTCTTTTGTTCTTTGGGAAACCATGGCAACAGATTTGTCAATAATGAAAAATATTTGTTAGATGTTCTAATTGAAGTTGTGCCAGAAATAAATATGTATCAGCTTTAGTCTGTCTGAAAGTGTTTGGGGTAATGCTGGGAGATAAGAGAAGAGGAATTAGGAGATTAGCTTTCAATCTTGCAGCGAAATAAGGACCCCCACTTTTAAAGAATTTAGTGCAGCTTTTCAGCTCAACTTTGAAAGGCAGAAGTACCTCACCATCATCTTTATTACACTGAATACCATGGACCCTCCAGATTTGGAGTCACCTTATATTTGAACCAGAGAGACCAAAAAAACCCCACAAAAAACAGCAAACAAGTTTTCCATTATCTCACTAACAGTACCTGTCGTCCTTAAGGCCCAAATCAACTGTCTGTCTCTTCCTGTCTGTATCTGTTCCCATCTCTGGGTGCTGAGATCTGTGTGTCATGTTACTGTGGAGATGAGAGGTGTAAATGGAGGCAGTTGTCGACATGACACCCCGGCTCAGAATTCCCTCCTCCTCCAGGAAGGAACAGAGGAGTCTTTCTCCCTCTCTTCCTCTCTCTTTTTCTCTTTCGCCCCAGAAATGTGTCACTCTCTTCTTCTATCTTGCCGCTCTCTCTTTAACTGCCGCTGTTGCCTTTACTTCCCTCCTCTTTCATGCATTCCCACAACGTCCATCACACACAGAAAAGCACATACACACCAAAATGACCTTTGACATTTTGAAAAATCGCAAATCTCCCTTTATGTCCCTTATAACAATCATGACCCTCATACACAAACACACGCAAATGCTCTAACAAATAACCCACTTCTATTCTTACCCCACTGTGCCTCCAAAGAGCCACCCACGGGTGCACTGGGAGAAGTAGCACTCCAACACAGCATGATGGAGCTCCTCTGCTGATGCCAAGCGGGCATGCTGTGAGGCACAAGCCCGTTCAGCATCCCTGAAGCCCTGCAGGCCAGAGGAGTTCCTCAGATCCAACACAAACACTCGACCTGAGGAGAGAGAACAAAGAGTTTGAGGAAAAATTTGATCTGAAACCTGTGATTAACTGTTATTAACCTCTTATATTGGAAAATGTTTGTGGATATGTTTTCTGCAAAGAATGAACTGACTTATGGGCTTCTGGACAGTGGCAGAGTCTGTAAGAATTAGACACAACTTGATGATTATGTGTTATAGTCCAGTTCAAATAATCCTACAGGACAGGTGCTCCACAAATGAAAATAAGAAAAAAGAAAAAACAAGGCTAAGATCTGTTATTGATCTTGAGGTTATACTATTTTAATGCTGGATATTTTTTGTTTTTATAAAATTTCCTCAAACCATATGTCCAGGTTGGGAACACCACCAAAATGTATAAATTGTTTTGGATGTCTTTGGCTACTCAAAAACTTGAAAGACTTTAACAATGAGGCAGTTATGCAAAATAGCAAAGCACCAGTGCAATGATTTTTAGACTGATACAAAAATGTGTTTTATAATTGTTCCTGCCACACCAATATAAATATTTCTTTTCATTAGATTACAAATGCACGTGTAAATCATCAATCAATCAAGATGTGCCTGACCTAGTTAAGGTCTATCACACATAAGATATTATGAAAGAAAAGATAATATTTCCCAAATAAATTCCAAGAAAACATATTTTGGACGATGCGAGCCTTTGATATTACATTTTATAAAAAAAGACATAGCCTACTGAGGGGTAATTTACTTTAGGTGTGATCAGTTAACATGCATTACAACAGCACACTGCCCCTTCCTTTTACTGTTTAGACATTTTTTTTATTAAAAGTACAGATAAACCCAAATAAGCAGTGTCTGTAGAAGCCTGATTGAAAGACGACTCTGCTGCGCGCAACGCGGAACCCTCAAATAGCACCATGCACTTTACGCACAGGTTGTTTGTGTGTGTAAGATTGTGTTCTCTCGATATTTCAATCGAATATGAATATGAAGGGAAAGAACTATGGACTAACAGGGTGAAAAGCTCTTTCAGGGTGATGGGTACGGGATAACAATCAAGGATAGCGCGCGCTTCCACCGTGCGCTCTGGAGTGACGGTCATTACCATTAGCCAACTTTTTGGATGAAAGCTTTAATATTCCTATGAAATATTATGTGTGACACTCAGTGGTGAGTTTCTACCCTTGTCTACAGTTGTGTTGCCTATATTTATATAGAGTATTTAATTACATAATTGATGTCGTAGCATGAAATATGGACTTACCGTCAGCATTTACGACGGAGGCCACGAAAAGACAAATCAGGCACCCAAAGAGCAATGACAAAACAGTTTGGTTACAACGATCCAACATCTTCATGCACCCTCGATGTTCGGTTAAATATCACTATAAATGTTGAAAAACGTTTTCCAAAAACTTCCGGAGGAAACTGTACTCTCAAGCTTAATCTTGCACCTTTAAGAACAAACTCCTGGTATTTCTCTCACGGTGGCAGAGGTGGACTGAGGAGACAGAAGCTTGTTGACAAGTGCGAATGATAACTGAGAGAAAGCGGACGGAGCGGCTCAAGAGCGAGGCGCAGTTTATCTCCCAAATAGTCGCCCTCGCAAGCAGATGGAGCACCGGTGTGAAAACTCGCGTGTCCCCGTTAGTAAATACGTCACGGCTTAAAATCTTGAGGGAGGGCAAAGCCGGACTGCTCCTTTAGAGAGAGGGAGAGGGAGAGAATGGAAAAGCTGCTGCCAAAGTGTCGTTGAGCAGGACACGGACAGGTCATGTACCTGGTCATTGATTATGAGCTGACACTGATACAAGCATCAGCTACATGTTACATATGAATATAAGTTTGTGTTTAGACTGAAGTATAGCATGTTCTGCATTTCTATTTAAAGACAAATTGGGGCCAAATAAGTACACACAAACTGAAGTTGAACTTAATTAAGGTGAATTCTCCCCTCTGTTTNGTGTGTGTGTGTGTGTGTGTGTGTGTGTGTGTGTGTGTGTGTGTGTGTGTGTGTGTGTTTGTCCCATTTGGTGAGGGAGATAAAGACAAATGACCAGACACCTTTTTTGGACCCTGCAGGCATTGTTCACTGAATCTGCGGCTGAAGATAACGACCGACATAGTACCAATACATGCAAGGTCCACACCAGTAAAACTAATATTACCACATATAAAACTTTATACACAGAGAGTAAAATGTATCACAGTGTGCACATATATCTTTTATTAATTAATGCACACAGAACAAATACCTCTCCATCTCTGACTCATTCACACACATTGGTACATGCATGGGGATAGTGATTGTCAGTCTTCTTTTCATCACTGTTTTCCTCTTATGACTGAATGTCTGGGCATTTTCTGATCTATAAGCAACAAGAAGAGAATATTTTGAGATGGAAAGATTATTTTTGACATTGGAGTTTGCCTGATTGTTATAATACTGTAAATGTTCAATACTTTTCTGAAGTATACATCAAGTACTCAGAGAAATTGAAATTTGAACAGTTACAAGTCAGATGCTTTTGCCAAAGATTTTTTTGATGCAATCAAAATCTCCAGAACAGTTACTGACATTATAGTGCGAGTGCTTTGTCAAGAACAAAGACATTCTTCTCCTCGGTTTCTCAATTTGAACCAAAGAGGAAAGAAGGAACAGCAGAAGAGAAAGAGATTGGAGGAAAGGTGGTTTTCTTGCACTCTGATGAGGAGATGATGGGTGTGATTTAAAGTGTGAGGAAACTGCATACAGTAGGGAACACAAGTAAGATGTGTGTCTCTGTGTCTGCAGATGTGTGTGCACACAAATAGTCAAAAAAAAGAAGAAAACATTTGGAATAAGGTACAAAAAAAACAAGGTTATGGGAATTTCACAAGGAGTGGCACCTTTATTGAAGATTAACACCTCATAATATCCCATCTTTTTCATTTTCATAAATCTCCTTCCTCCCTGCTGCTGCTACAATGTGGCTTCAAATCCCTGACTGATATTTTTCCATTTCAGTCACTCTTCTCCATGTTTTTCTCTAACATTTTTCTACTCTGCTCTCATACGCCTGTCATAGTTTTACCTTATGGATGTCCTGTTTAGAGGGGCTGGGATAGGGCATTTAAGGTGGGCTGGCATCCTGACTCATGCACATGGGCTATTTCTGGAGAGGTGGGGGTCATACAGGAGAGGGGAGTGGGATGGCGAGGAGGAGAGAGACAGTGATTCACACCTGTACCATCTCAGAGAAGCTGGTGAGAATTATGTTTACTGCAGGTGTCCAGGGGGGCTCTGTTAGGGGACAGACACACATCCAGACATCACACTAGTGTGTAATCTCGCAGGACTTCCAGTACACACCCATCAGGCTATCTGTGCCGTGGAAACAAACACATATACACACACCAACCACAAGATTGCCCCGAGTGTGAGACTGGTGACTTCCCATGTGAGACATGTCCTGTCAGTATGAGGTGTAATGCAGGTGTGTGATTGTATGATTCAGAGGAAATCACTGCTCATACTGGTGTAGGACAGGCAGGTATAGCTTGCTAGCTTTAGAACCCCAGAGTTGAAGCTGCAGTTAAAATGTGGGAATGTCAGAAGATCACCAAATTTTTCATCATTCAGTTCTGACATTTCATGTCACTGCGATTCATACAAGACTAGAGGAAAGGTCAAGAGGTCACCAAAGACACGAGGGATTAATTCGCTGAGCATCACTGATACACACAAATTCATATTTCAGTGTACCAAGGTGGTGAATCAGTACACATTATCATAAAGCTATGTGGCGCCAAAACCTTTAATCAAACAATGAACTACATTAAAAATAGCCTGTAAATAAGTCTTGGATAGTAAGAGATACTGTATTCAAACTTGGATAACTTCACACACATATTACATCAACAGTTGAGGTACGCCTTCCTACTTCCAATGACCTCATCACAAAGGGCTTTGCTTGATATTAATTGAGTCACTGGGAGCATCAAGATACATTCAACACTGAGCCGCCACTCACAGCCAAGTCAGGGGGAGAAGGGCACGGAGCTATTCAAAGAACAAAGTTAATTAATTTGACTTTGAATGAGAGATTGTTAATTACCACACAACATAGTGAGACAGGATGGCACATGGATCGAAATGTTCGTGAAAGACAAAGTTTTTGCACAAGCCTTATAAAGTACACATGCACGTGTGTGTGTGTGTGTGTGTGTGTGTGTGTGTGTGTGTGTGTGTGTGTGTGTGTGTGTGTGTGTGTGTGTTTGTGTTGAATCTGAAACATTATTTCCTTAATTTATCATTTTGTCTAAAATGTAAGCAAATAGTAAAACAAAAAATATCTGTTATAACTTCTAAGACCCAAAGGAGGCATCTTCAAATGTTCAATCAATAGTCCACAGCTCAAAGATACAGGATAAAACAACAAAATATTCACATTTAATAAACTGATGAAAACAACAAATGTTTGACATGTTTGCTATTAATATTTAAAATAGCTCTATCTCACTTAAATATGGGCTTGAATGGTCAGTGAGGACCAACAGAGACTTTTTTGTGGGTGGGAGGGAAATATTTCAAATATGTAATATTTGTTTTGTAATCTGAAACAGTGATTGTACAGAGGATCATAAAATTCCAAATGATCCGGTATTGTTTGCTTGATAAAATGACCCAAAAATGTTCTTACCATGAAAAAATAGTGAATAGTTACATTAATGATTTTTTTCCACTAATGGCCCCACCTAGAGGACAGATTATTCACATTAAACAACAGTTTAGTGATGAAAAACCTTGAAAAACCTTGCTAAATGTGATGGTACAAAATGCCATAAAACATGGGTTGCAAGGCTGAAGGAAAATCATCTGAGAAGTAATTAGGCTTCAATTTTAGGAACCCCTGATTCTTCAGTCAAAAAACTGGGTGAGAGTGATCCAACACACGCAAAACCAAAACCAACTGAATTCTGACATTTGTTATCAAAATATCTTGTGTGAAATAAGGCCCACTGACACAGTGAACTTCCATGGCAGTTTAGCCATGGATACAGCCTTTAGAGGACCACAAAGAAGGCATCCTCCGTGTCTAATTCATTAAAATCTTTAGTAAATAAAACTATCAGATACATGTAGTGAACTGAACAACATGGTATATATAAGCAGAAAATATTTTTAAAAATCTCAAAATTCTACTTTCCATTACTGGATGGCTTTTCCTGTGTGTTCTACAAGAGTAAACATTACTGTATGTACAACTGATCTTATCCTTGATGTAACAGTGCAGGATGAACAGAGATTAGGCTGGCTGCATGTGAGCGCCCTCTAACTGTAGATTTTATAAAAGCACACATGTAGCTATTTCAGTCTGGATGTGTAACTCACACAGGTCAGTCTACAACCCTGCTTACTAAAACTGTAATACCAAGACGTAGAAGTATCCAGATCATTCACTGAAGTAAAAGTAGTAATCCAACAACATTTGAAATATGAAAAATAAATAAGTAAAAGTCTTGCATTAAAATCTTGCTTAAGTAAAAGAACAGGAGTGTTATCTGCAAAGTAATAATAATAAGTTAATTTAAATCAACTCAATATCAAAGATGCTCATGATATTAAAATCAGGAAACAATAACTTTTGAAATTACTTTAAAGTTGATTTCCATCTGGTGGAATGAGTAATGTTGTGAGAAAAGGTAATGAAGCAGCATTAACTGGAAATACCTCAAAATTGTGTTTAATACTTGAGTAAATGTAATAAGTCATATTTCACCAGAGAATAATAGCATTGTTGTGCGTTTCAAGTTTACAACATAATTTGTCAATTAGACACTGAGACAGTTTACAAAATGCTGATTTTAGCAGTGGCTAAGTATGACAAGAGAATTTCCATTTTATGCAACTTTATACATCTGTTTCACTGAAATATTGCACTTTTTGTTGAATGTAATTTCACATTAAAGAATAACCCTTCTTTCAGCACAATCAGCACTTTTATTTTAGTTTTTTAACAACATGTTTTGTTTCTAATACATATGTACTTTTACTAAAGTAAGATTATGAATGCAGGGTTTTTTACTTTTAGTTTGATATAATTATACTGCAATTTCCACTTGGAGGATCTGTGTACTTCTTCTGCCATTGTTCAGACTAACAGTTTACATGTTGCATGACAGATAAGTCAATCCACATTGTTTAGGGTATGTGTTATTATAAGTTACAGCCTCAATGTAACAGCAACATGTTTAACAGAGGAGAAAATCCTAAAACCTGGATCTGAAGTCCACAGATGTGAGTGCTTCCTTGCCAAAAATCAGGGCCTTTGTATTTTTTAAAGTTTTTTTTTGGAAAAAAAAAAACAAAAAACAAATACAGCTTAAAACAGAGGATTAAGACAATAACTTGTAAAAGAGAAAAATATGACCAAGTGAACACATGCANGTGTGTGTGTGTGTGTGTGTGTGTGTGTGTGTGTGTGTGTGTGTGCATGGAAGTGTATGGAGGATGAAAAATGGCACAAGTATAAATGAATATTGAAATCAATAATCAAATAAATGAATAAAGGAAAAAGAAATGCATTTTGGCAATGAAATCAATATCTTGGATTTATATTTACATTTCCATACATCAACTTGTATTTAGACTATATGTGTGTTTCTACATTTTTGTCATTTTTCACTCTCCATAGAGACTGCCGAGCCCTGCGTTTGCCTCAAACATCACTGATGCAGTTAAGAGTGATCTTTATCGTGTCAAATGATACCGAAATTTCGAAATTTGCTCCTATTTCCCCCTAATCTCTACAAGACCCCACAATCAAAACAAATCGACCACGCGTGCTTTTTCCCGCAGCAATGACGTCACGTAAGCCCTCCTCCTTCCCCGCCAGTAAACAGAAAACGTTGATGATGTCAGTGCCTGCACGCGTGTTTGATGCGGGGAAATACGCCGTGAGACGGTACCGCGGACCTTAATTTGAGCGTTTGTTTGGTTCGTTGTTTTTATTAAATTGTTTTTCGTCGTTGATTCGTCGCAAACTTGTGGAGAGATTTGTGTCCACAGCTGACTTGCGTCGGAGCGATGAAGGGAGAGGCGGAAGTGAAGTCACTTGACAGCAGACCGTCCATGTTATTATTGTTATTTTGGTAGCTCGGTGATGAGACGGGCTGGGGAGCCGCTGGTCTCCGAGACAACCACCGTTAACGTTACCACAGGCCGCCCCGGACCGACACCGCCCTCCTCACCACCACCGGCACCACCACCACCGCCGCCGCCACCACCACCTCACTGACCCGGAGACAGGAGCCTCGCTGACGGCTGGGAGGTGGGGGGTGGTGGAGGACCCAGCTCCAGCTCGGCTCCTATACACTCCGACCGACCACAGCTATACATATAACAGCGACAAAAACAATACCGGCTATCGTCAAACAGCTCGACTGGTGTCTGCGCGGTTTGTAACGGGGGGACGTACCGCCGCAGACATGAACGGTATCACCAAGGGCCGGTTCGAGGTATGACACAGGGAGTGGACCACCAATGGTTAAACTGTTTGTTTCTAGTAGACGTGGGAGTCATGGGCTTGTATAAGGAAAGTGTGTGCGTGCGTGTGTGTGTGTGTGTGTGCGCGCGCGCGTGTGTGTATGCTGCTCGACCATAACGTTGCTCCTAATATTACATGTATAGTCCGGGAGCCGAGGCGTTTAGTTGGCCAAGGGTAATCCGAAATCCTGTTATTGTCCTGCCGCACCAGTAGACAGCGACAACATGAAGCTCAGGGCTGCGGGACAGGAGGGCTGTGGCTCAGGATTGTCAATATATCAGGGCCGAGGCTGGCTGGCACAGTCGCTTGAGGTATTGCTTTCAATGGGGAGCAGTGTGACAGAGCATGCAGATGGGAGTGTAATGTTGTAAATACAAGCAGTGAGTGTAGCAGCATTCAATTAGTCATCACTTGGGTTAGGCAGACAACACTGCGAAAACCCTGTGACACCTCCTGTAATACCTGTGAATGACAGGTTGGCCGCCCACAGGAGATTTGGGTGCCTTTCTGAGAGCCACCCATACACCACTGAGGATGATTTCAGTTCAAGAACCAACAATTAAACAGCGTATTACATGGCCATGTTTCCTCATAGAAGCTTTTTCTTTTTTTGCCATGACACAGCATGCACAATTGTGCAGGAGATTAGTAAACACACAGCATTTTATACAGGTTAGAGCTCAGTGATAATATGCTGTAGGTATTCACATATTTTACAGGAATCAGAATAGCAGCAAAGTTGACTACAAAATATACTAAAAGTATCAAAATAGAAAATAGCAGACTGAACTCTTTTGTTATTGATGTGCTACTGTGCATGCAGGAGGATTATATGTTAAAGCAGGTTGTAAAGCAAAATTTTATTACTTTATGTACTGTGAAGCCAGTAATCTACAACAAGCTATCATAGTTTATAAAGATGATCGCATGTTTTGTGAGTAAATCCAGCTCAGCTGTCACATAAATGCAGTGGAGTACAGTGAAGTGGAGTTAAAGTATAATTTAGCTTGTGATATATATATTTTTTTTTGAAAAGTAGGTAAAGTACAAATATCTCAAAACTGAAGTACAGTGTTCAAGTGAAGTGCGTGTTCTCGATCACTTTCCATCACTGATCAGCTGCTTACATTTTTATATAACAACCTCGTGAACTCTCAAATCACACACAAAAACTATGATATAATAATTTCTGTTTTGCTGTGTCAACATTTTCTTCGTGATTTGTGCAAATCTTTAATTAACTCCTGACCTACTGGTTATAAGTCCCTGAAGCTGTGAGCATTGTTTATCTGTAATATCATTAACACATTGTTGGGATTCTTTAGGGTTTGACGTGATGGTACTTGACTTTCACCGTCAGGTGTTCAGCTGCTGTAAGCATGTCAGTAGTTGTATGAACTGTGTGTCTGTGTGTACATGTGAGTGAAGGAGAACAAACTGTTGTAATTGTGCTGATGTGTGTCGCCATATCAGTGGATTTCTCAACAGAGCACTAAGCTTCTTAAATGGGAACCAGTGTACGGTAGGAAACAACTTGGTGTGGTTAAGTGTATCAGAGAGCATAAGAGATGGTAGAGAAAGTGTAATCAAACCACCTGATGATCCTTTTTAATGAACACATACCACAAGTCCAGTGTAGCTGATGTATCACAGGCCAGAAAAATGAACGTGCCATATAACCCAGATATAACTTCCTCGTAGCTGCTTTAATGTGGTGATCAAATTCTGCACCTGAGCCGCACAGGTTCAAAAGACCAGATTTGTATATTCACCACTTGGGTTGTTGTTCACTGTCTAGGAATAGGAGTATGACTGCAGCGAGGAACTCCCTGCTTGGGAATGCTGCTCTGCTGGCACAGGGAACGAGGGCACCAGAATGCTGAGGTGATAACTTTAATGAAGCATGCGTATCAGAGATGGCTTTGAACCATGTTGTCGTGATGCCAAAGCAGTGGCTGAGATTACATGCCAAATACTGTCTTCATGCCATTCCACTGGGACGACTTCTTCCAGTTTCTTTTACATAACACTGAGGGAGGGGGCAAGAGGATGAAGGCTGTATGATAACTTTTTGGAAATTCTTCAAATGTAATTGTTTTAAAATAGGCCTGCAGGTAAGGATAATGTATCTGTTAAAGTTTATATGACAAAAGCAAAACTAGTGAAAAACATTCATTATAAGTTCAGAGAGTTTAAAATATGATAACTAAATTTTTGTTTTGTCTGACTAAGATATAAAAGCAAGAAGAGCATCAAATCACATTTATATATATATACATTTCAATTTTTTTGTTTTGTTTGTAGTTAGTATTTCATTTTTTGCGTAAATTTGTAGTTGTGCATAATAACCTAAAAATGTTTGAGAGACACGACAAATATTTATTATTTTTCCTCAATAATACAATTAAAAATGTTGACAGCTCATTTTCTGTTAATAATGATTGATTGACTGTCTACTCAGTTATCTGAACTGCTGCTATTCATTAACCAAGATTGTCTAGAATTGTGTTTAACAAAGTTTCCTTTAACTGAAATGTCAAAGGTGAGTGATGTGTTGCAGAGGTGGTTTGGATTTAGGTCTAAATTTAGTCCTAAATCCTAAGCCACCTCTGGCTTTACACAGACACAAATTATTGTCAGTCTTATCTACATGAAGGCTAAGTTTTCCTCCTGACCATCAGCTGTCTGACGCACATACTGTATTGCCCAATTAAGGTCAATTTACTCTGAGTTTACCCCGTTGACACAGGTCTAAATATAACTGATACTGGAAGTGACATGATAATGAAAAAAAGCTTTTTTCTTCAAGTGTTTACATAGAGATTTTTAAGCTTCCCATGAAGGCAATTGACCCCAGTCCTCATGGGTAGATTGTTATGATGCATTATTCAACACAGGGGTATATGAGGCCCAATGATGGAAGTTGTTTTAAGTACATCCCAGGGCTATTATTGGATATAGTTAATCAATAGGTCCATAACTGTGTTTCAAACCTCTTTGTTTGCTGTGTCATCACCTGAATATAGACGTTAACGTTCAAACCAAGTTCAGTATATTTTTCGCATGACCTTGACTTGACCAACTTGCTCTGTTTTGTTTTCTTGACCCTACTTCCTCTCAAATTGGCTTTAGTTCCTCCGCCCCTCCTCACTCCTCCTCTACTTTCACTCCCTTTTTTTGAAAAAGACTTTTGAACATATTTTTCCTGTTATCCCTGACTGCATCACTCCCGTTCCTTTGTATGTTTCTCCTTCCTACTTCCTCCTGCTCCCTCCTTCTTTGTTTCTCCCATCTACCCTCTATCCTCTATTGCTTTCTCTCTCTCTCTCTCTCTCTCTCTCTCTCTCTCTCTCTCTCAGAGGTTGTTTCTGTCATGGAGCAAGATGAAACTGAGGCGTTTTCAAAATCAACCTCTGCTCCCTCTGAGCCTTTTCCTTGCTCCTTTTTGTGTTCTCGCATTTTGTGTTTTGCGTGTGAAACAGCAGGGGGTCCCCCTCATTAGATCCAGCTTCTCTCAGTCTTTGAGTATACAAGTGTATCGCTGGCGGGATGCACATCTACACAGACGCTGCAATTGTGGGTGTATGCCATAATTCAAATTCATGGCTGAATACGGCCCACCTGATCTCGAATGTTCTGCCTCTATTCTTCACACAGAGAAGTCTGACTTGAATCACCTGCAAGTGTGTAAGTGTATGTGTGTGTATGTGTCCCACTCAGCAGATGGCCAGACATCCAGCGTGTAGACTAATTGAGATAAGCATGCCAACAAGCTGACCAAGCTAACAGAATTATAAGCTTGTAAGGAGGGGACATGGAAAGCCAAATGTAGTCCTAGCTTGTTTATTAGCATAGATTAAGGAAGTAATAGCTTAGCAGCAACTGGAAACATGCAAGAATCTACTTTTATTAAACACATTTTGAGTCGGCAGAGTAAAGTAAGATCATCCCTAAGCCTGATTATTTCTAAACATTTGCTGCAGTGCTCTTGTGATGTTGACACTGATGCTCTGTGCTTTCTATGTTTTGATCTGTGTTACCGTTGTTACAGCTTATGTCTTGTTTTTGGTCTCATTGTTCTTGCAGCACCACACACACACACACACACACACAGACACAGGTGCACTCAATATTATTGTTCATCTCGTTTCTCGGCAGGTGTTCTCAAACAGCGATGAAGCTCCCATTAACAAGAAGCTCCCCAAAGAGCTCCTTCTTAGGTAAGATTAATATCATGGAACCTCCCTCTTCATACACACACACACACACACCCACAAACACAAAATACAACATAACATACCCGAGGACAGTGGCTTGGGTCAGGGTTACTCATCAGCGGATGCAGCCTTGAACATTTGTGTTTGTGTGTGTGGGAGTGTGTGTATATTTGTTTTGTCATTAGTTATTTTTTGTGCAGTGCAGGTGTCTGTGTGTAATCTCTATATGATGTATGTTGGCTATGTGTCTGAAATGAGATGGTGTTAACTGTGTGACCTACAGACCAATATTTTGTCCGACAGTAGCTGCACACGACCCATAAATCTGACATCACACACGCACTCACCAGCGTTCATCTTCTACACTGATTTATATATGGATTTGTGTGTGTGGTTACATGTTTGAAAGTGATGCACCTGCATGTTCTTCTGCTCACACATGATGTGGACAGCTGATTTTTGGGTTTGAGTGCTGCATGTTTGTGTGCATGTGTGAAACACTCCTGGGCCTATGCAAAACTGTACGTCTGTGCTATAAATAACTTGTCTTAGCTGGTGGGGAATTCCGCAGTGCTCTGCTCCTCTGCTGCTCCAGCTGTGCTCCACAGAGACTACCAGTATGCCCATTGCCACCAGCACACTCTCACTGATGGATGGAAAAACATGCACGAACATGCACGCGCCGGCTCCAACACATGACCCAGTGTCACATGTGTCATGTTGAGACACTTACACAACATCGGCTGTGAGGAGGGCTCACTGTGATGGCAGTAAATCTTGTTTTTAAACCATGGAAAGTGGGCTGACTGGAGCCTTTTGTTTTGTATTTTGTAATTTTGTTATATCATGCCACTATAGTATACATAGAGGAACATTATGTTGTCACTGCTGCGTTTGTGTCATGCAGGTATAGAATCAAACTTATTTATTCATTTCATATGTATTATTTCTTAACAGTAAGAAGTAAATCATTGGTAACAACTCATGCAAGAGGTTGCAAAATAAATCTGAGGGGATTACAAGATGATTTACAGATTAGTTAGTTTGAATTTTTCAGGCCTTAATTTTATTGAAATGAAACAATCTGAGAATTTTCCAGATTTGTTCAACTCAAAGACATATTTTAATTTCAAGGGGTCACTTGCTAAACAGGGTAGGAAGCACTGCAGTAGAGCATGTGAATGTTTGCAAGTATGTTTACTTTAATTAATGTGTTAATTTGTTTAATTAGCGTTCTCATTTAGGAAGCCTGCTTATGTTTAATGTATCACCATGAGGGAGCCTGAGCACCTTACTTGTTTTCCACGTTCATCTGCCTCTCAGCCAGTGCGTCGTAAACAGCTGTTATCTAGGCCAGTGCAGCATGGATATAAACAGTGAAAACTGTAGAGGAGCCTCGTCTGATAGACAAACCTTGGAGAGAGTTCAGAGTAGTTCAGGGTCCCTCTTACCCAGAAGCACTATACCAGCACCCTCCCTACCACCACCATCACCATCACCACCACCCAAATCCATGTCTGACGGGAGTTACCATGGCAACCAGTCCTAGACTCACCATGAAGGCTCTACTCTCTTATCTCACCCATGCTTGAAGGGCCAGTCGTACGTTTTGTCAACAAATGCGACTATGCTCCATTAAAATCTCATTATGTACCGTGAAAAACAGCATACCCGAGCAGGATGTGATGGAGCAATCAAAGGCTATTAACTTATTTTCTATTCTTCCTGCATTCAAAGCCAGCATTAGTGCTTTCCTCTGCATAGTAAAATGGAGAACATGCAATACTCATGATGCTGTGACCTGGTCTTTGATTTTCTTATGTCACCTTCTTCTCTATGAAAAAGCAGTGACACAGCTTTTGTCTGCATGTCCCCATTGCAAAAGTCAGAGCTGCTCCCTGGTATTAAACTTTTATTTCTAAGTGCAAATGTCAACCAAGTTAACAGGCCTCAAAACGGGACTCACCAAACCAGACAGACTGATTGCTTGCCCGTGATATGATTAACAGAATCTGTCTGTGGTTGGTAAAAGGCCTCTCTCACACACATAATGGAAAGTCAGATTGTGTTTGATTAAAACAGACAGTCAATCAATGGTCAGCGTCACAACCATTAACCAGTTATTAGGATAGAGATCGATGAGCACCCATTTGATTGGTCAGCTTCTTTGGTGGCCTCCACTGATCACTCTAAGGTGTGTGTGATGTTTAAATGTGTGTGTGTGTGTGTGTGTGTGTGTGTGTGTGTGTGTGTGTGTGCGTGTGTCACCGTGCGTGTCTCCGCATTGCTTTGTTGATTATATGCAAGTAGTTACTGACACAAGATTCCTGTATAGATTATACAAACATGTCCCAACATGCCCTGGCCTGCCACACATAAAAACACACAGCCTTTGTCTGTGTCTGTATGAAGAAGACAATGGTCAGCTCCTGTTTCCGAGTGTTAAAAGGACATTCATACCACAGCTGCACTCAAAGCTTTGGCACCATGACAATTCTCTGAATACCTCAAATAAGCTATAGATTGCCCCGTTAGGGCTCTTCTGTGAGCAGCAACAGATGATGACTGAAAAGTTGGGAGTTTTAAATGTTTGATCTTGTTTGTGTCCGTGTTTGCTCTTGTATATGTATGTACTGTATGTTTGTCTGTCTGTCCTGGCTGTCTGTGGCCTTGCTGGTCTGAGTGCCAGAGATTACTCATTGGCAGATTAATGGATTGAGCTGACCCAGTAGCCTGCTGCATGCAGCCCTTTGTGGCTGACCGGCCCACAGCTCAAACACTGCCTGTCTGTGGGGCTCTCCTGCTCCCAGCAATACGCAGGGGATTGTTCTGTTTTCTACACACATTAGAAACATATTAAATCATACATAAAATGAAATAATCAATATAATGTTGAATAGACTGCTGCATGCACATTAACACCAAAGTCTCATTCTTTATGTGGGAGTGATCAGGGAACTGAGACTCATGTTCTCTTTTCATCTCTCTTTCTAGAATATTCTCCTATCTTGATGTGGTTACACTCTGTAGGTGTGCCCAAGTATCCAAGGTAAGCACTTCTCTATCTTTACCTCTAACACACTCATTGTTGTACAAGAATGGATTAATTTAACTCTGAATAAAAGGTATGATGAAATTTAAACTAGTTTATTATTACTGATATTCTTTGGAAATAGCTAGAATATGGGGCCATCTGCAGGTTATATGTAAGTGAGCCACTGCTTTGCCATAGTGCACTGCAGTTGAAAGACATTTATGAATGAGCCATCATTGAATAATAATAGGGGTAGGCACGTGGGCCGTGAATGCAGAGCTGTGATGGCAGCTTCTCTCATAACAGCTCCAATGTATTCCTGTTTGGAAAATCTCTGTACATGGGACAAAGTATTAGGTAGTTTTATCATTCTATTCAACATAATCTCAGAGTTATCTGACTTCGTGTGTGTGTGTGTATGTATTATGTACCCAAATTTCCAACCATTATTATGACTGATGTAAGAAGTAAAAAGAGCAATTTCTTCATCTGCTCCATGATCAAAGAACAAAAACAGTGTGCAGAGTTGATGTGTACACATACCTAAACCCATAGAGATCTGTTGACCCACTATGTTCATTCATTTCTTCTACATATTATGATAACAGAGTTACCATTCACCTTCCCCCACCTCTGTCTGACCCATTTGTCTGTTTCTGTCCACAACCTGTCTGTCACTCTCTCAGGCGTGGAATGTCCTGGCCCTGGATGGCAGCAACTGGCAGAAGATCGACTTGTTCAACTTCCAGACAGACATAGAGGTGAGGGATGTGTTTATGACAGAGAGAGAATAAATGAAGGAGACAAGTGAGGGCTCACAATGGACAGTAAATATATGTGTGTGTGACTATATGTGCTGAATGTATGCTCGTTGAGTAGCATTATCCAGCCCAAGGCTTAGTGCTGGGTCAGTAGGCTTTGGTGCCAACTGTGACGTCACAGCTGATCCTCTGTCCTGTCGCCCAAGTCATTATTACTCACTATCTTTCTCTGTCCCTGCCTTTCTCAGGGTCGGGTGGTGGAGAACATCTCGAAACGATGTGGGGGCTTCCTGAGGCAGCTGAGCCTCAGAGGCTGCCTCAGCGTGGGAGATGCCTCCATGAAGTGAGATTCTCGTTGTCCCTAGACTGATATAACAACTGTGATTCTGATTAGACTTTTCTCAAAAGACCCTCTCTTGTTGGTTACTTACTCGCTATTCCCCCCCCGTGTAATTATGTTTAAAGTCAATTTTAAGCTGCTTGTGTCTCGTCACTCTCCAGGGAGTCTAGACACTCTTTTTTTATTCTATGTAATCTCACTGTGCTGTGTACACACAGAGAACACAAAAGATCAGTAGTGGTGTAATTTTGTTTTTACATGACACTGTTGTACCTCTTGATCTGTTGATTTGACATGGTTTCACTTGAAGACTTCGATCACCTCTATAAGCAACTGATTTAAAGAAATACAAGCTGTTCTCTAGCTAGTAATTCTTATGAATAATTATGTATAACAGCAATATGCAACAAAAAGCAAAGAAAAAAGAAATGTGCATTAGTTGTAGAAGAACCTCCCACGGGTCTGTAGATGACTCTGTAACTGTTCTGTTAATTGGCTCCTGAGCAACTCTCACCATATGACTTCTTGTTTATTCAATGAAGCGACTCCTGAGTAATTCCCACTTTCCCTCCCCACCGTTCAACTGCTTCCCAGGACATTTGCTCAGAACTGCAGAAACATTGAAGTGTTGAACCTGAACGGCTGCACCAAGATCACAGACAGCACCTGCCTCAGCCTCAGCAAATTTTGCTCCAAACTCAAACACCTAGATCTCACCTCCTGTGTGTCCGTCAGCAACCACTCCCTCAAAGCCCTCAGGTAGTACCTGAACACTTTTCTTTTACTTGGCTATGTACACCTTACCTGAACAAATCTCTATCAGCAAGAACATGGAAACAGGCAGTTCCCCACAAAGCCCTTGGCTGTTGCCACTCTGACACACATACATAAACCTTTGCTCTTCATTGTGCACCGTGTTCTATTTTGAAATAGTACATGTAGACTAGTTCACATACCCTGTATGTGTGTCTAAGTGTGTACTGTGAATTGTGCGTATGTCCACGTTCAGTGATGGCTGCAGAATGCTGGAGATGTTGAACCTGTCATGGTGTGACCAGATCACACGTGATGGTATTGAGGCTCTGGCTAGAGGCTGCACCGGTTTACGAGGACTGTTCCTCAGAGGCTGCACACAGGTAGAGTCATGCAAAAACTCAAGCACTCATATTCAGGCATAGAAAGATATTTTTCTTTTAGGGGACATTTTATACCTGCTTTGTTAGAATGTTAAGAGGAAAATGGCCTTTTCAGTGTGCCTTTATTCCATTTTGAAATATATATCACCTCATATTTGTCATTAACACTTAACTTTTATCTCATGGATTATAAAGATGAAAATAAAATCATAAAAGACCATAATTAATCTAAAAAGAAAAGATTAATTAAAGTATTTTTAGACCTGTTTTAAACAGTTTTGCTTTTATTCTTATTCATCAAGATGTTTTGTTTCCTGCTGCCAGTGGACACTGTTCACTACAGTTTACTGTTGGTGAAGATACAGATGAATGACATAAAAGTGTCTTAGAAACACATTGGACCACCACATACTTCCAAAACAGCTTGTCGTTGATTCTTCAAGTCTTTGATGAACACAATTTTAGATATTCCCTCATTTGGTGTTTTGATGATGGTGATGGAGAGTGCTGTCTAACATATCAATCCAAAATCTCCCATAGGTGTTCAGTTAGGTTGAGATGTGGCGACTGTGAAGGCCATAACATGATTCATATAATTTTCATACTCATCAAACCATTCAGTGAACCCTTGTGTTTTAAAGATGGAAAAGACCACAATAGAAATGTTTTGCCATAGGATAAAGGTGATCAGGTCAATTATACCCTAATTATGTCATTGAAAGGTCCCCCATAGCATAACAGAGCCACCAGATCGCCTCACTTCAGGGGCCAAGCATTCAAACCTGTACCTTATTTTTCTTTTAATTTGTCATTCATCTTTAGGCAAGAATATACTAGCTGAGGAAACATTAAAAACAGACAGTGAAACAAAACAAATACCTATAAATTCCCAGATTTCTAAAATTGAAAACCAAAACCGTAGCATACTCCACACACCACATCTTTGGCTTAGCGAGAGGAAATGCGCCCTTTCCCCGCTTGCTGTTCCCAACGCAGGAGTGTCCATCTCATGATACTGGGGTTTTTAACTTGTATTTTGATCTCACTGGTCAGACTTATGTTGATGTAGTGGGTTGTGTCAGGCTGGCATTTTCTTTCTCTACTGTGTCTGTAGAGCCAACATTTTCTGCAGGCTGAGTTTTTTTTTTTTAAACCAAAGCCTAATCCATTTTTCTACCCTACAATGCAGTGGGAAAAACACCATGAAACCCCCATGAATCATCTGTGGGGGTATACAGAGGACAGTTATTTGGGCCTGAATATGACCATTGATTGAACTCATTGGAAAAACAGGGAACAGGGTGATATTATGGAAAGTCTATTACCCTTTATTAGGGGACATTTTGTGACACAAATGTTCTTTGGGTTTTAATAATCTTTTAACAAGAAGCCAACCTAACGTTAACATGTACATAAACATACATACAGTATATACTGTTCAATACTTAAATTCCTGATCTGTGTCTTCTTGATTGACATAACTGTGCACTTTCTTCTTTAATTTAGCTGGATGATGGAGCATTGAAACACCTTCAGAAACACTGCCCAGAACTCACCACCATCAATATGCAGTCTTGCACGGTAAGGAAAGAGAAACAGATAATAATGCATGTGTCTGTATGCTTATGGTTTTGGAGGGCTGTTTTGTAATTTGTGTTGTGTTGCCTCCAGCAAATAACAGATGAAGGCCTGGTCAGTCTGTGCCGAGGATGCCACAAGCTACAGATCCTCTGTGTGTCCGGCTGCAGTAACATCACTGATGCCTCCCTCACTGCACTGGGACTCAACTGTCCCCGACTCAAGTGAGAAACATGAACACTTGCACATACATACACACACTCGTCCCACCATCCTTCACAAGGACATTAACAGCTTGCTTCAGTATTCACAACATACCCTCCTTAGGCAATAGGACTTCTACCATTTCCAGAAAATTAACTATAATTGGCTTAAGCCACATTTTTGGCTGTAAGAGTTTGTGACAACTTAAAGGGGAATTCCCATTTTTTTTCAACCTGGACCTTATTTCTAGGGTTAAATATGGTTATATACTCACCCTAAAAAGTTTGGTGTAATTTGGAGTCCATCCATTAATCCACTTGAGATCAGCGTATATCCACACACTCTCTTATAATGGGAGCGCTAAGGAACAGGGCTTGCATACTCAAAATAAGATATCTGCTGTGAAACTCATTAATTTCACCAAAACTTTATCACAAATGGCCAGTGCTGTTCCCCTGTGAGCTCAAATTGTGTTGTTATTGTCATCCGGGGTTTTTACACTGAAATACAACCTAATTACTTGCAGGCCATCACTGACATGTGCAGCTGCAGTACAGCTCACTCTGTACTTTGAGTATGGTCTGAGCTGTAGGTTGTAGTTCACTGTAAAAACCCTGCATGATAATAACAACACAACTTTGAGTTTACAGGGGAATAGTACTGGTGATTCGTGATAAAGTTTTGGTGAAATGAACAAGTTTCACAGCAGACAATGCCTTATTTAGAGGCTGCAAGCTATGGCTCTTAGCGCTTCCACTATAAGAAGAGTGTGTGGATATACGCTGATCTCAAGTAAATTAAATTATGTCAGATGGACTCCAAATTACACCAAACTTTTTAGTGTGAGTATATAACCGTATTTAACCCTGGAAATATGGTTCAGGTTGCAAAAAACATGAATTGCCCTTTAATGTGACCCACTGGGTTCTGGGGTGATTTTCAATACAGTCTCTTCATTCCCAGTTGGTTGATGATTTACTGTTGTTGTTAAGATTGTTAAATACACAGTGAGCCGCAGTATTTCCACACCCTCCTGGCTTTCACAAGTTGTGCCTTTGTGCGTATATTCTTAGGATCCTTGAAGCTGCACGATGCTCCCATGTCACAGACGCTGGGTTCACTGTATTGGCCAGGGTGAGCTTCATTTTGCTCTTTTCCCTACTTGTTCATCTGTGAATCTGTTATTAGTATTTTACCACTGTATCTCAATCTTTAACTGAGTGCTTGTCTCACATAGGCTTAATCCATCTCATTTTCTTCACAGAATTGTCATGAGCTTGAAAAAATGGACTTAGAAGAATGTATTTTGGTAAGAGAATTCTAAGCTTTGATCGGTTTGTCTGTGTAGAGGTTAAACTGCAGGACGAGGACGGATGTGATTGTGTGCATGACAGTGTATTTCTCCTGCCAAGAGGGATAGTAAGCAGTCTAGTGACCTCAGTATTTAAATCACTTTTGACAGAAAGCAGAGAGTAAGACAGATGAGCAGTGACACAAGAGAAAATGTTTTAGTGGGATGCAAAATTAGATACAAAAATGCGTCACATGCCTCTTAAATCCTAGTGGCCACTTTGTAGTCTCTAGACATGTGAGTCCAGTACGTTAATCAAGCTTGTCCTCTCCTCAGGTAACGGATAACACCCTGGTTCAGCTGTCTATACACTGCCCTCGCCTGCAAGCCCTGGTAAATATTTCACACCTACAGTTCAGATTTTGTGACAGGTTCTGCCTCAGCTTGTCTGCATGCTTACATATATCTAATCCATATGTCTCACCCCTTCACCACTACCTGCTGTGTTCTGGACAGTCCCTGTCCCACTGCGAGCTGATCACAGACGATGGCATCAGAGCTCTGAGTAGCAGCACTTGTGGTCAAGAGCGCCTCACTGTGGTGGAGCTGGACAATTGCCCCCTCATCACTGATGTGACTCTGGAGCACTTGAAGAGTTGCCATCGTCTAGAGCGCATCGAGCTCTATGACTGTCAGCAAGTGACCAGGGCTGGCATCAAACGGATCCGGGTCAGTGGGCATGATGTGAAAATATAAGCTGTTTTTAATCCTGTAGGCTCTGTTCTTGTTGGGGAGTGGATCACTTATTTTTCAAAAAAAATATTTATTCATTTATATTTTATCTAAAAATTATATAGTTTATACTTGCATTAAAAATAATAGTTTGACATTTTGGGAAATACTTCACATACTTAAAGATGAGAAGATCAATATCACTTTCATACGTGTTTGCTACAGGCAATTCAAGCTGTTTCAAATCTTTATGCTTAGCTAAGCTCACTGGCTGCTGCTTGTATTTAAAGAACACATATGAAAGTGATGAAATTTCTATTTATCTATGAAATTGATCTTCATAGATAACCCTTGTCATATAAGTCCATAAGCATATTTATATTGTATCGTATTGTATCATAAGAGAGTCCTAACCATATTTCTTCTTTGCACAGGCACATCTTCCAGAGATCAAGGTCCATGCCTACTTTGCCCCAGTGACACCCCCTCCCTCTGTACATGGAGGTGGCCAGCGTCTGTGCCGCTGCTGCATCATCCTCTGACAGTGGAGGGCCAGAGGGGGCCACCTCTGTCTACAGGTCCTGCTGCTCTGAAATGGAAGGGGGGACTGGGGTAGGTGTAGGGGAGAGGAGGGGCTGGACCCACTCACTGCTCCTGATCACTGGTCAATACAAAGACTGATCACCACTGATTCCTGATCAGTTTAGCCTGCCCCTCCTCTCTCCTCTTGCTCACCAATCAGCTTTGCAGCAGCCCCAGGTTTGGGCGTGGAGGGGTCAGAGGAAAGATGGATGGATGGTCTCTCTCTTTTTCTCTCTGTCTCTATTGCATTCTCTCTTTCTTACTGTAAGAACAAAAACAAGTTGTCCACTCCATGCTGCTCCTCGCACCCCTGACTCCCCACTTGTGGGCTTACAGGAGGACTGCACCTCGACAGCTTGAGATTTGGGGTCTGAACAGTGGAACTACAATGCATCAAGTTAAAACAAAAAAAAAGACAATATTGTCATCTGGACAACAGTTCACTCTGTGGAGTATCATCTCAACCAACACATCACATGACACCTCTATGTGACCATCCTGTGATTCATTCTGCTTCAACCAGTAGACATGCAGCATGGAGGGAGAGGAGAGCTGGTTTATGGGAATGGTAGAGTTTCTGGGAATGAACAGTGAAGTTTTGGCATGGCCAGCTGCACTCTCCAGTGTGAAAGAATTAAGAAAAACAGGAAGTACAGATTGGGACATGTGACATATTTGTGCATCTGAGATACTTATGTTTAGATTTTGATTCTGTTTGTACAGAGAATGTTTTGCAATGGAAAAAAGAATTACACTTATGGCAACTCACTCTAAATTGAGGGAGGCCAACAAAAATGGTTTTCTTTTCTTTTTTTTCAGTGCTTATTGTAATTGTCAATGCCTATCCAGAGAAGGAGATATATTTGTCTTTCTTTACTAAATGGAAAAGAAAAAACGGTCGCTGTTTGACAAAAAAGGACCTATGATTCAGGCTCTCAGTGTCTAAAAGCATTATGTTGACTTTATCTGGGATGAGTGGCCTCTCCTGTGTCTATGTGGTTGTGTTGGCCCTGATTCAATCCTGACAGTAGCCCTGTGCACTAGCCCCTACTTGACCACTTAAGCATTTGTTTACATTCAGAATTAGTTTAGCGCCACAGACAAACTTGTTTACATGAGTAGGTTTCCAGTCTCCCTACTATACAGAGATAAGTTTATTAACACTGATACGACTGTGTTCAAACCACTGTTTTTCACTGGACTGTAAAATTACATTATTCAAATTTATTGCTGTGTGTATTTAGATATCAATCAGGGCTAAACGTTGGTGCGGCTTTGCTTCAAAGTGAACTGGAATTTGCCTAAAGCTGAGACAATAGGTATGAAAATGTGAGCAAATGCACCTCCACTTTTTGACAATCACATGAATTTATGTATTTGAACATTCATTTAATTTAGTTTTATGTAATTGGCAATTTACAGATGATAAAATATGAATTGTCTTTTTTCACTAAACCCCTCAGACCTTATGCCCCAACATATGGAATAGCATTTAACACTGGTTGAGTGAGATCTTCCTAAATCATCTAATTGATCAGCAACAAATTCCTGCTCATCAAAATCCTGCAAAATACATGTTGACAGCAGGAATATTATACAGTAACTGTGAAGAAAGCATCAGAACTGTTCATTTCGCTCTATTCAAACACTCCTGCAGATCTCGATATTATCTGTTTTGCCATGCAGACAAAAACATGTAGGGGGCATGAAATACCACTACATGAAGCACTAAAAATACAATAAAAGAGAAACAGCTCTCAGTATTGCGCTAAACAAGAGACTGACAAGTGCTGTGTAGTGCCAAGTGTTCAAAGACTGTGAAGATGGGCAGGACTTTGATTAGGACTGAAACAGAGGAGAGCAGATGGAAAGATGAAGACAAAAGATGGACTACATACATAGCTGACTTGACTGGCTGTGATACTAATGCCCTCTCTTTGACAGCTGTTTTAACAGTTTTATGTTCAAGAAAATAAAGAAAAAATAATGAATGAATAAATAAAAGTGACTAATAGTAAATGTGCGCTGTTTCTTCAGTGTAATATTTTGTCTTCTACAATTTCATCGTCAACTGCGGCAAACTGAATAGTTTTATAGGCTAGTAGTGAGACCGCTAGATGTCACCACAGATCCGTGCTGATGGTAGACACACCCACACAAACTGTACGGCTTGTTTGATTCGTTGGTAACTGATTACATAAATGATATACACTTAAAGTATTGACAACATTTATTTTACTTAGTTAAAGTACTTACAAATACCTAAACATAAACGGGGCTCACGGTGTACTTGATAATTTCCAATTTTCCATCAGGCATAATGCTGGCTAGCTGTGCGGCTTGATCAGCGACCCTTGGTAAACTGCGGTCCCGGTAGCCTTTTTCCCCACACCCGTATTCCGCAAGCACCCGCCCTACTCTGCACCTGATTGGCTAATACTCGCAGTCTTCGTTCGGTCGGTTAGAGTCAGCCAATCAGAAACAGGGTAGGGGCGGGTCCTCATGAAATGCGGGTGGGAAGAAAACGCATCTCTGCAGCGCGCAAGCTTCCAGCGCCTGTTAACGGGTTTACCTGTGCTGCGAGTATTCATGAAGTAAAGCAGAAACCGGCTACCGCTGGATTGGAGCAGCAGCCTGTTTGTTACCGGGAATTTGATGCAACTTTACAGCTATCGTTGAAAACAGCGTTATAGACTTCCCAGCTTTGTGGTGATGGAATAAGAGAGCGGAGTAGTGCCAGGCGTTAGGCCCGCGGATAGCTACCGTTAGCCAGCCGAGCTAGCTGCTGTGAGGCGGTCTATCCTTGTTTGGGTCACTAGCTAGGTGCTATTTTTGTTAGCATAACATATACCCAACTGAGACTGCTAGCTTGTTTAATGCGGATATATTGAAAGAAGGTGCTGGGGTGCTGCCGCTACAGTTGAGTAACAGAAAGTTTCAAGTTATCCCTGTCGGCTAACATAATCTAGTAAGGGAACTAGCAAGCTGCGTATTTGTTCAAAGTTGAGCTCTTGACATGGGCAGAAGGATGATTTGTGTGTTTTAGTCATTGGATTGCATGTTGATGATCAAATATCTGGTAGTCGCAGTCCAGACCGCACAGTCTCTCTGCCCCACCGCGGGACCTCAGTTAGTATCTTCCTCGGCCCTTCACACCTCGTCCCGCCGACCACTGTCTCCAGTCTGCGGTCGGCTTCAGTGGCTGGCCACACGGCGCTGACTGCCCAATGGAGGATCATGACAACATGGACTATTTTTACCAGCAGGTACTCCAGAAAGATGTTACCCGTAGGCTGCAGGTCGGCCAGGACCTCATTGACTACCTGAACGACCCGCAGCGCTCCCCGGACGTGGAGCAAGACAAACCCCGGCTGGATAAGACCGTAGATGAGCTAACGGGATGGGTGAACTCCAGCAATTTCAAGGTGAGAGATAGTGGACAGTCATGGTATAAGGCTATCGCTGTGTCACTGCAGCAGTAATCTTCTCGGCCTGTTCATGAATTATTCCCCCCTCCCAGCTAATAAACGGGAGCAGAGTGGAGAGTCATGGAAATTGTTTGTCATTTTCAAAAGAGATCGGTCACAGTGCGAAACATTCAAACTGAGATAAGCCCTTTAAAACGAGGCGTCATCGCTTTAGTGGTATGAATAGACTGATATTTTGAAAACAAATCACGAAAACCAATACTATTTTTTTCTTGTCATTTTCTACTTTTCTTGATCTCGACCAAGTCAATATTTAAAGTGCAATTTGCTTTTCCAAACAGCAGATCTTCCTGCTTTACATGGTTAAAAAGCAGGAAGCCATGTGTTTGTTTTTTGACAACCCAATAATCTAATCCTGGATCATGACAGCGTTTTAAAATCTCAACCCTAGTGTCAGAGTAGGACATTTTGCAGGGAATTCCTGTGGTTTGCTGGGGTTTATATTGTTGTCTTGGCAGACTGTGTTGAGGGACCTATTGTCAGGACTGTAGACTACTGAAGCACAGTAAGAGTTGGGGGAGGGGTTACAGGACTCATTGTTATGACCTATGCTCTTTCTCCATGTATCTCTCTGTTATCACAATCCACAAACACACACACTCTCACTCTCTTTTAAGCTTTTTCTCCGTTTCCTGTCTTCATCCTTGTCTTTTGTGTTTTGTGTATGTGTATGTGTATATATATCTGTATGTAATATGTATATGTGTGTGTGTGGTGGCCTTGTCTGCACTCCGTGCCATATCTCAGAGGTTTGCTGGAATGTGACATTTTTGCCAACGTATTGCACTGATCCAGAGAGTGAGTCAAAACAGTCTGAGGTCCTTTTCAAGCTGTGCTGAAATTTGACTCCCAAGTCTCTTTTTAAACTGATCAACATTGTCTGCGCTGATTTCCAGGACTCTGCAAGATTGTATGAGTGTGGAAATTGTGCATTCAGCATGACAAATTAATCTCATCTTGGTCTGAAAATAATTTTTATCTGCTGCTTAGAGGTTAATGGAGATGCATCAATACTGTCACTTCATTGTCTACACTCAGTTTATTCACTAATTTAACTTTTAAGTGAGTTTAATGTTAGTCTGATTTATGAAGACAGTTCTTCTCGAAAAGATTTAGTATCCTCTTGTATCTGACAAATTAAATATTATGCTCAAGGTTTTGCATCTAACTGTTAAAACAAATCTAAGGAGCTCATAGTGATAGATGGATAAACTGGACAGATAATAACAGGGAAAATATTCCAGGCAAAAGTTTAGATCTGAAATATTTTTATTATCTTCTTTCTTTATTATTATTTCTTCAACATGAGTAATACATGGTTATGGGATTAAATGTCTGAGTTTACATTCCGGTGACAGTACTGTGGAGAAAGTGGTCAGAAATCATGCAATATGGGTTAGTATTTTGTCTAATGCTCCTGTCGCTTGTCTCTCAAATGAATAGCTGTGTTTGAAGTGGAAACCTAAACTGTTACTACTTCCAAGCCTGTCTCCATGAAGTCCATTCCTAGCTATAAAGAGCTAATATTTCCCTTACTTCAGATTTGTCCTTTCATGTGGGCGATGCAGACAGTAAAATTCAGATCAGTGTCTGGGAGTGATTTACGAGTGAGTTGTGACCCCCAGAAGTCTTCAAATAGCAGACCTTTGTGTAGATTGGCTCCCTGACGGGCAAAAGGAAGGAGGGGTTAGTTGTAAGGAAGATGCTGAGTCAGCATAAGAGTATGGAAGAAATTGTGAGATGATGCAGAGTTGACAAGAGGAGGAGTTAGAGCAGGAAATAGAGAACTGGGGCGATGAATGAGTTAAGGGAAGGTGAGTGGGAAACAAGCCACGGCCCATAAATACATAAAATGTACAGATAAGGGGACTGTCCCACCCAAGTTCCTCTTTTCAGTGCAGATTAAGCACAGTGTTTAACTACCTCATGGCTCTTCTCTCTCTGTCCTTGTCTGGCTCTTTTTTGTCCTTGTCTGGTGTGTTTTTGTCAAAGAGTCAGTTTCATCCTCTCAGCCTCGTCTCTCTTTCCTCTACGGAGAGATGCAGCAGCATATTCATCTCATGCTCTCACAACATCAGAGGCCTCACAGAGACCTCAGTGCGACATAGACAAAAAGCAGGCATTAATATTTCATTTTGCTTTTACGGGCAGCAGGGCCAAGTGAGCGGACACTGACTGGACAGGATGAAGACTAATACTGTTGCGAGGTAGCCCTGCCCAGGCTCTATGACTGTGATTTAGTTTAAAGAGAGATGAATCCAACACATTCATTTTTAAAATATCTACAAAGGACATGAATTTTAGGATACAGTTTTAAACAAAAAAAAACAACACATAGTATAATCAACGTGTATTAGTGAAATCTGTCTGTCTGTCTCTTAAACAATAAACGTTTTTTTTGTTTAAGCCAGCTGTTACTTCAATCTCAACTCTTCCTGCAGGTGCCTCAGAGTAGGAACATCCAGTGAAGCGAATTGAATGCAGTTTTTTAGTGGGAAGCAGCTGCAGGAACTGATGAGCTACACTCAGTAAAGGTAGTTTTGCCTCAGGCAGTAAGATTTTAAACAAAAGCAGGCAGGGGTCTTCATTTGCTTTTAGATTTTTATGTGTGCTTTGTTATCAGTGAAATAGCGGTGAAGGGGAGAGCTCCAGATACTTAACACAGATTTAGTCAAATCACAGAATTTGAACACAGAAAGTCACAGTGTATTTTCCATCTTGGTCAGTCAGTCACTATCACCCCCAGTTATGATACTGGTACCAGTCTTACTAATGGGATATGGGGAAAATTCATTTTTAAATTAAATGCATCTAGGCCAATATGTTAATTAAATGGGTTAATATAATCTGGCACCACAGGAAACAAAGACATAGTTCGCCTTTGTTTCATATCCCAAAATTTTGTACAGCAGTAGTTTATGTTTTGCCTATCAAATAAACATCTATAACAAAATTGGAAGTGAAGCGGAGATTTAAACCTACAGGCTTCTTACTTGTAGACCTCATTGTCTCTGAATTATTATTTATCAACCTTATTTTTTGTCTGTAAAATTTCCCAGAGCCTAATGTGACACTTTTACATTGCTTGTTTTGTTCAATCAGGTTTGCTTTTTTGTCTCACTAGCAACACAAAACCCCCCAAATAATCAAAAAGCACTAAATTATCCCATTTTAGAGCTAATGTTTTTCTTGATCGGTGACGTAAACATTTTATTGATCACCAAAACTGTTTCACAACACAACAATCAACTAAAGGATTAATTGACTAGTTTGATTTTCATTAATTGTAACCTGTCTCTGCGAATGCCTCTGTGTTCCTGTCCTGTCGGATCCTGTTTTTTCCATACAGAACTTGTTTTTAAGCCTCTCTAGAATTTGAGTTAACCCTGTACACGTTATGCGAATTAGCAGGGTAAGCCACTATATGCACCAGCCTGAGTCTTCACAAAGAACCATTGATTCTGAGCTAAGTATTTANTGTGTGTGTGTGTGTGTGTGTGTGTGTGTGTGTGTGTGTGTGTGTGTGTGTGTGTGTGTGTGTGTGACATGTTATATTAGTTGGACTCTGCTAAGTCCGGTGTTGATTAGTATTTGGGCTGACGCCTAATAACCCATTCGGGTTTCTTCCCTCTTGCCTCCCCCTTTCTCCTCGTTTTATTTTAAACTTGCCCTTTCCTCTTCTTTTAAAGTGGATATCAGGCCTCTTTCTTCCATCTCATGTCCTCTATCTATCCCTCTGTGTCCATGTGAAGATGACATATGGTTGCGGGCACCAAGCTTGTTGGGGTGCTGGGTGGCGGAGGGGGGAGGGGAGGCCTCAAGGCTGTTTCCTTCCTGTGCTGTCTCTACTTTCTCCTGCTCTCCTCTCTCTCCTCTTCCTCCTCCCCCTAGATTAGGTCAGTATGAAGCCGTCATCGTATTGACCCAGAAGCTCATGTTTCTTCTCCAGGTGATTTTTGTTTTCCCGTGGTATTACTTGGCCGCAAATCCTGTATTTTTCTTCACTCTCTCCACTTTTTGTTTCTTTAGTTACCTGGCTCAGCTTTTCCTTTTGACTAAAATAGGGAAGAACTGGAGTCTGGCTCCTCACTCGAAGCAGGACAGAGGAGAATAATGTTTTAATAGATTTCTTTTTGGACTGTTCAGTTCGACCGTAACTCTGCCAAGACAAGCATTCCAGCAGCGCTGCGCAGTGTGGGATGCGATCCTAATCAGAAACACAGTGGAAAACTCAACTCTACCAACAAAAAAATCCAGGATATCTTCTCCATACAAGTCATATCACAAGCCAGTAATTTTAAAGATTGAGCGACTATGACTTTGAGACTATGAGACAGCAAAGGGGGACTGTAAAATGTCTATGACAAATATTAAATAAAATTGATTATTCTAAATTTTAAATATTCATCAATTTCAATTTCTTGGTGAAAGAGTGCAAATCCTCAATGTGTGATTTCATAAGCTGCTGTTACATAGATATTACAGAGGGTGCAACAACATTACATCATCAGGAGTTCCCCAACTCTTGGCATACTTGGGAGAGACTCAGCAGCCAGACATTTCTCTGCTCTCTGTTTAGGAGCGGCTAAGATTGTCCCTAAAATGCAAATAACCCGTTGCTGCTAACATGGGAAATTGGCTTCAGTCTTGAGGAGCTGAAGCATTGATTCACTGACAAATAGCCTAAACTGTACACGCACTGCTCTGCTACGTACACAGCTTCAGTGCTGACTTTACACTCTCTGCTCTCTGGTCGCCAGCTTCAACACTCTCTCTGTCTCCCTCCATCCCTCTCCCTTCTCCCTATCTCCCTTCCCCTCTCCCACACACTTACTAAGCACACAACCTTTGCACCGAATATCCCTTAAAGGAGCTACACTACTTGTATAACACTATTGTAAGGTTGTCAAAGCTGCAGTATGTAGTTATGAGAAAATCACAGACTTAGACAGAATACTCAACAAGTACACCTTCCAAGTCCCTCCCTCTTCTACTGTGCATGTGCAGACTTGTAACCATGGTTACAAACCTACATGTAACTACATAAGCCAGATATCCCAACCTGCTCACTACTCACTTCAGGGAGGTCTGGTCTGGGGGAGGAGGGGCTTTGTATGTCAGTCCAGGGGGAGTAAGCAACACAGAGCTCCCACACATGCTGTACAGTGTCTCTCTCTCACACACAAACACACACGCACGCGCGCACACATTTGCTCCCTCTCGTGCACGCCCTACATGATCAATCATATGCATGCAGTCACTCTACTCTGTGCTCTTACTCACTCACTCCAGATGCCAGGAGATCTCATTTAGGGGTGTCAGAGAGCCGCTATCAATGTGCAGGAGATTCATGGAAGTTCCAGGAGAAACAATAATTGATTATCCCTTTTAATAATCTATACACGATCTGATGGCTGCTTGGTACAAGCCTGCTGGACACCCAGGTATTTGTACTCCTGTAGCATTTCTACCATCCCTCTCCTAATGAAAAAAGTAGTAGCAGGAGTCCTGGATCTCCAGAAGTCCACTACCGCTGTAGATGGTTCCTAAAGTCTGAGGTGTCACCACTGTGTCTGACACACGGTGTGCAAGCTTTCTGATAAGGTAGTCCACAGGTTTGCTTCCACCAATAAAGTTCTTGGTACTATTTGGAGGGCAGGAACTTTACAGGAACTTTCCTCTCACTCATCACTCAAGTTTCTGCTGTAGAAACGGGCCTCATGATTCAGGACACCAAAAGAGCATCAAATTCTTCACACTGCTATGGTTGATGTGTAAGCAACCAGTGGTCGAAACATACAAACATAGTCCGGTGAAATGTTAAATACCTGAATTGACTCAAACGATTGTGTGTGACCCAATTTAACCTTTGACTGTCTCTCACATTGTGTTTGTAGGTGGCGTTGTTGGGAATCGACATCTGTGGTGCATTTGTGGACCGCATGGGGGAGCGGTTCAAAGGATACCTGGGAACAGGTGAGATATTCAACCTTTCCTAAACCTGAACGCTATTAGGTTGGGCTGTACAGTGAACCTCATTCATGATATATGTTAAGCACTGAAACCTAAAGAATGTTGGAAGAATTTGTCAATATTGCCTTTCTGGCTTCTCTATGGAATAGTTGTTCAAAGCTGTTTTCACCAGTTCCATTGCAAAAGCACATTGCAAACTGTTATCATTTATTGTGTCTTTGTGTGTTACCAACTTTGTTCTGTTGATCAGGCTCAAAAGTAAATTTCTCCATTACCTCGAGCAGTGCTGTACAGCACTTTGGACAACCCTGGCAGTTTTTAAATGTGGTCTATAAATATAGGTTGAGTTGAGAATGAGTTTGTCCTCTTTCCTTTATAGTAAATATTTTCTGAACTGACAAATGTAAAAAAAAATGATGAAAATACCAATTTATTTTGACCAACAAAAGTCAGATGGTTTGTGTTTTATATCATAGACTTTCCTGCATTTTGACTCATGTCCTTCCATTTTTTGTCTCTCACTTCCACTTTGTGGTTCCTCAGACCAGCAGCACTGCTCTAAAGCCCGGCACCACCCCCATCTCTATTATACATCCTTTAGTCTCTATATTTAAGCTTTGAATTGTCTGCCATGCTGTAGCTCTGCCTATTACACCCCAAAACCATGACCTCATAGACTGGCGACCGTATCAGGTTTCATACTCGCTCTTGCTCTCTCTCTCTCTCTCTCTCTTTCTCTCTCTCTGTCTCTCTCTCTCTGTGTGTGTGTGTGCCAGCTTAAGGTGTCACCAGCTGTCTTTGTCAGCCAGACTTGCTCTTGTCACCAACAAACACACTCAACCCTGCGGTGCAGTTTTGGGATGAATGGTCTTGTCACACTGCAAATGCTGCCACTGCATACACATACGCTCACTATGTAACTCGGTCACTGTCTAAAAGCCTGCCTGTGTGTGATGAAAGTGTGTATTTCAGATTGATTGTAAAAACATTTCTCTGAGCCACCGCTGGAATCTCCCTTACTCCATCTGACTTCCATCTCTCTTTTCCTGTGCCCTTTTTTCTTCTTCTTTCTCTGTACTCAAACTCCTCCCACGCACACACACACACACACACACACACACACACACACACACACACACACAGACACACACACACAGACAGAGGCTGGCAAGATGAGATCACTGAGACTGATTGTATCGATCTTCAGGGCTACTGCCATTACACTCTGTGTGTGTGCAGTGATACTGCTGTTGACCAAGTACCTCCCAGATGTTAAGAGGAAGTGAAACCTACACATAACAAGAGGCAGAGCTTTAGCATGTTTGACAATTTCTAAAAAGAATTCTTATTGAAAACCTAAACCCAAAATAAAGAATATGGGGAGGGGGGAACACTGGCCGCATGCAAGTAGAGTGTGTGTTTTGATCTTTACTACGGCAGATGACGTTTTGTACAACAATGCCCCCCCTGTCATTTTTTTCTGTTAGGGCATTGTCTTTGTTGCCAAAGCAACCAGCTGTTATGGTAACATGATGTATGCACATGCACACACACATACACACAGTAGAGGGGAAGATGACATCACTATCACTCCCCTTGCTGATGTTTCAGAAGAGGAATGTGGGTAGGAGTGTGCGTGTGTGTGTACATGTGTTTATGTCACTGTGTGAATGTCAAAGGGAGATTTGGAGTTTTATGTAATTCAGAGTCTTTTTTTCCATCTGGTGGTCAAAAAGAGAAAGACTCACCAGCTCTGGCATTTTGTCGCTTTAAACAGGGTTATATGCTGCTGACTCAGAGAGGCCATTTAAACTGGTGTATTTTGGGAATTTAAACTTTGTGAGTTAAAGGATCAGGCTGAAAATATTGTTTTCAGTGAGTGT
This sequence comes from Rastrelliger brachysoma, assembly GCA_024605115.1. Classification (NCBI taxonomy): domain Eukaryota; kingdom Metazoa; phylum Chordata; class Actinopteri; order Scombriformes; family Scombridae; genus Rastrelliger; species Rastrelliger brachysoma. The sequence continues at coordinate 13,403 of JANJYP010122402.1, read as the reverse complement.
TTTATATTTTTGTGAACAAAAGCAGTAGTAGTCCATCTCTTAACTAATTTGTGACTTCCTCCCAGTGTCAGTGGCAGTCAGCCAGACTCCCAGACTAAGACGCTTTTTTTCTTAAAACTGATTATAAATATATGTAGTTTAATTTTTTTTAAAAATCCTAATTCAGCTGGGCTCTGTAGTTTTTACCAGTGTTTCCAAAACCTGAGTAGATATTTCTTTTCTTTTTTTTTTTTTGGACTATTGTCAGACTGCACAGTGTTTACAGCAATAGGGTGGTGTATTGTATGTGGGAGTGGCTGAAAATAAACACTGCCTGTGACCATCATTATGAAGGAAAAAGTTAGCCAGTGCAACTCTGTAGCTCACTGATGTGTTACAGTAGATGGGAGAGACGAATAAATTCTATCAGGCTGTGGATACACTGACAATAAGTGGATGGAGAAACATGTCATTGTTTGCTCTGTGTATTTATTGTAGGGTTTGTTAATATTACAAATATAGGCAAATCACCAGACTTGTCCTTTTAGTGATCCACCACTGATGATACCTTTTTTTCTTATTAGCACCATAAATATGACAGATCTTTAGACAAAAAGCTGTCAAATACTTGTTCATCTGATAAAGCCAATGGCCCTTCAGTTCCTCGTTTCATAGAGGTTTAGAATAACCAGTAGAAGCTGCCAAAATTCTTCTAGTTAATTGGATGCCGGCATTTAAACCCTCTCACTCTACATTTTTTGCTCTGTGCGTCACAGCTTTACATCGGCCTCGCTGTTGGAGCCGTTGTGTGTTGAGTAAAGTGGAAATGACACGAGGGGGTTTGATGAGCTTGACATTATTTTAGTCACGGTCCATTTCTTGTTTCCTCTCTGACCCTGGTATTGCTCAAGCTTTAACATTGCATTGAGTTTCTGTCTATTTCTGTCTCACACACTCACTGACTCCTAACTTGTAATGAACATGTATCTGTATTTCTCTGTGTTTTAAAAGGGCTCCACTTGGGGGCAGTCTTTGTTTTTGGCACTCATGTCTGATAGAGATTCATTCATGTGTGGCCTTGTTTTTCTCTCACTCGATATAAATGCTGTTCATGAAATTATATTTTCCATGTGTTGACTGACATCATTTCTCACACTCTCTCCTCTTGTCCATCTCTTTACTGCGCAGTTTTGCCAGCCCTGGTGGACAGACTGGGTGATGGGAAGGACCAGGTCAGGGAGAACAGCCAAGCTCTCATCCTGCGCTGCATGGAGCAGACTGCCTCGCCCATGGTGAGACTCGTGCAGAAGCACAGAACACAGTCAAATCAGAGTGTCAGGACCAAGCGGAGACAAAACCTTTTGTATTATAGTATATCAGATATAATATGGAGTGAAACTATGTCAGAAAATAAAGTATTTTGAATTGAATTGAGGTATATACAGCTAAGCTCATGTAGTTTTTCCTGGAATTCCTGTTTTTCTTTATCATATGACACTTTTCATTTTGTTCTGTGAGACAAAACAAGCAAATGAAAGACTTAATTAAGGTATTTCCTACTTGCTGCCTGAGTTCAGGGAAATAGTTTACAGGACTGGTGTCGAAGATAGAAGGCACTGACCATAGATGCTGTGAAAGGTAATACCTGTGGAAAAACTGTGAGTAGCAACCTGTTCAGGTCAGCTGTAGCTTTTCCAGTGATTAAAAAAAATGCACAATGAAGACGCAGAACAGGATGCCACAGACAAATCACAGCCACCTTCACATCAATAATAGATTCTCACTACAGCTGAGAGATACTCTACATTTTGGGCTCCCCCTTCTGGATATTTATGGAATTTCACAGCCTTGATCTCTGCTCTGCTTTGTGCTATCTACACACCACACAGGCACATCACCACAGATTGTAACCTCCTTTGTACTCTGTAATCTTCTCAACTCCTGATGGGTTTGCCTGCTGGGACGGTCTTCTGCTCACTCCTACTGACGTGCTTTTTTTTTCTTACTCTCCCTCTTATCCTTCCGTCTCTCCCTCTCCTTTATGCAGTACGTTTGGGAAAGGCTACTTCCTAGTTTTAAACACAAGAACTTCCGCAGTCGGGAAGGACTCTGCCTCTGTCTCAGTGCCACGCTTAACACGTGAGTAACTTCCCATCTTATTCCTTATGACTTCCTGGGTGAGCTGTTAAAAAGCAAATTAAAGATATTACTTACAGGTATGTTTTGGGATGATACTATCTTAGAAGTAGATCCACATTGCTACTTACTTTGAATTTCAACACTCGAAACCGCTCATAGATTTCTGATGGACAATCCATGTGCTGTTACTACAACCCCCTATGAGTGTGCCCGCACACAGTCTCAGTCTCCAGGATTAATCCTCTTAAGTGTTTGTGTGACCCTGTAAAGGTGGCACACGTGCTACGAAAGGCACCACCACTCTTGTCATATGATGTTACAGTTGACAAGTATACACATTGCTATTTGTAGCTTTCAGGCGGACTTTAAAAATCTGGTCTCAATTGACCAAATGTGAATTCCCACATGGTCTGATGAGTTATTTCAAACCCAGCTGGTCCGTTGACGGGTAGAGCGGTTTGTCTCTGGCTTCAGCACCGGTCAGATGGAGAGCACTTATCCAGCAGTACTTCAAAAAGCATGCGAGAGGCTTTCGCTTCAAGGGTGACAGCCAAAATGAAGCAGTAAAGAACTGCTTTCAGCTGGGTTTGAAATACCTCCTTGAGCTCTGCCATTGACTGAAAATGGCCCCATTCACCAGCAACAGTGGATTATCTGTGAATCTCAGTTGTCTTAGAGGAAAGTATATCTATTTGATTCGTAGCTGTAAACTTAGGATTCAAACATACAGTTGAGTTCATTCATACAAAAGGTTTGTGGTGCTACACAGCTACATTACTCATGAGCCTATTTTGTTTCCGTACCACAGGAGGGCTCAGAGATTGCACAGAAATAGGCCTCTTCCTTAAATTACAATTTTCCCCCCCAAATAATCATCACATGCATTGTTCAGTAATGTCACATAGTTTATTTTTTTACTTGAGTTTTCTTCAGCTGTTTGCATCAGACCGTTTTAAGTTACTGGAACTTCTGCGTGTTTGTCTTTCCTCAGCTCATTTATAAACACATTAGTATGTATGATCCACATAAGCAATGACTGTAAAGACAGAGTGTGACTCCCACTATGTCATTGTTACACTTCATCCTGCAAGCTCCTCCATCCTGTACAAATTATCCTTAAACAAACCTCTACACACAAAGTAAACAAACGCTTTCTCATTACATCTTGTCTGACAGCAGCTCAACAGTATTTCACAGGCTTGTTTTAGTTTATTATACTTTCCACCTTTTAGGTCATCACACAGAGTAAATGTTGGCTGTTAAGATTGCAGTGCTAATTGTTGCATCTTTGTGCTATTGGAAAGTGACACTACAGTGCTAAAGTAGTAATAGTGAAGCTAAGGATGTTTACTAAACTTAACTGTAAAACCTGACATAGAAATTGTGTTTTTGTGCTGTGTGTGACCCACATAGCTTCATATTCTGTGCTAGGTTAAGTTTTTAAATGTGTTAATGAGAGATCTTTATTTCCACCTGTGCATCAAATCACCTCTGATCCTGATCCACTGGAAGTCAAGGTTTTTATTGATCAGCAAAGGCAGTTTAGTTATTTGAAGAATCTAATACGTTCCTCAGTTGTTAACTAGTTAGTAGATAGTCATAGCCATAAATGTAATGGTACTAATAAGTGACATAATAATTTCTCTCACTGTTTTAGTTTTTGGCCTTGGTGTCCTCATTTTCAGTTTCAGTTTTGGCCAAGAATTTTCATTTCGGTGCATCCCCACTTAAAGGGATAGTTCAACATTTTGGCAAATTGGCCCATTGCCATAATCGCTATAGTCATAGCAGTAGGTTCGTTACCTTTAATTGTAGGTGTAAGCTATTTTTAGTACAGCGGAGCGGAGCATCAGGCTGCTCAGAGCTATGCTATGGAAGCTAAGGGAATTTCTTGGTTTCCCTCATTAAACTCATCAAATACAAAATCCCAAAACTCCACAGCGCTTTTGTAGACAAGTTGTGAGCTGCACAACCACCACGCTATGAGAAAATAACATAACGATACGAAACGGAGCCGTTTTCAAGGTAAATTCATGCAAAACCACTGATGCCTATTGCGTTCAGGGACAGTTTTTCAGCAAGCAGTCTCCGTATTTACCCTGTATTTACCTCGAAAACGGCTCAGTTTCGTATCGTTACGTTAAATGAGTTAAATGAGTGTCCTTGAATGTGTGGAATATCCAATATCAAACCAGTTCAACAGAGGTAGATGTGCAATTAATTATTAATCAGCTGTTACTGCTGTAGGTTGCTATGGAGAAATAAAAAGCAGAGGATTTCAGAGGTGGGTGCTAGTTCGTGTTGATCAAACAGTATGGTGGATGTTGCTGTGATGTTTCAGACCAAACTACATTACTAACCCTTTCTACATTAATTTCTACATTAATAATAAGACACTTGTCTCCATAGTTGGCATTACCAACATGAGCAAGCCCAAGCACAACTTTAAATCTCCTTTAACTGCCTCATTTTAACTTCTCTTTTGGTGCGTCTCTTTCAGGTATGGAGCTCAGCCATTGAGCCTCAGTAAAATAGTTCCTCATCTCTGCTCTCTGACTGGAGACCAAAACCCACAGGTAAGGGACACATCACTACAAGATGTGAGATCTTGATGTCTGTGTATTTTGCACCCTGTATGTTTGTGAGTGTTAAAGGTTCTCATTTCTTCGTTGAATCTGTAGTCTACGCCTGTGGTTTAGCTCTGAGCATCTCGAGTGTGTTGGCAGGCATCTTAACGCAGCTCTGTGATTATTACAGTTATTAGTGAGGAAATGGGCTCTGTAGAATCTCTCTCCCTGCTCCACTGCTGAATCATGAGCACCAACACCCAGCTATTAACCCACACAACAGTCCTAACTCTTAATATCTGTGTGTGTGTGAGAGAGAGAGAAACAAAGGTAGAGCAAGGATGTTTAAACCTCCTGCGGAGTTGTAACCCAAAGCTGAAATCTGCTCCCATCGTCTACCCAATGATTATCTACCCACATACTGTCCTGACCAATCAACATCCCTAACAGGTCCGCCCACTCTCAGTTGCATAGAATCCCTTTAACAAAGTCCCTCTACCCTATCACAACAGTGCTTTAACCATAACTAGCAAATCAGATGTCTGAGGGATGAAAGTGGGCCCAGCAGGGTTTATATTTTAATATGCGTTTACATTTACAACCCATAGTTTCTGTATCCCAGTTTGTGGAGAAACAGTGTAATCTATGAAATGATTATCCAAAACTGAACATCATCTTACTGGTTTGAACATGTAGGTAAAAATTCAAACAATTTGTTGCACAGTATGCATGAATGTGTGTACATGCATGTAATTTTGTGTGTCTGGAGGGTTTTTAAATTGGTTGATGTCATTGTCTGTAGGTACGTGAGGCCTCCACAGCAACACTAGTGGATGTTTATCGTCACGTTGGAGAGAGAGTCAGGGCCGACCTGGGAAAAAGAGGACTGCCTGCTGCACGGTGAGTTATTTTGTGTCAGTTATTGATCACCTAAGAGAGTGTGTGTGTGTGTGTGTGTGTGTGTGTGTGTGTGTGTGTGTGTGTGTGTGTGTGTGTGTGTGTGTGTGTGTGTGTGTGTGTGTGTTTTCACTGCCAAGCAGTGATGAGTTGTGTGGAGGTTTCTGTGGGTCCCGAGGCTTTGGCACTCAGTCTGTCCCAGGCCACACCATGCACCACTCTGCCCTTCACACACAGAGGCACTTTTATCAAGAGCACAATGCTGACTGACTGGGGGGAAGAAGGTGGGAGGGGGATAGAGGGGGGTATAAAGGCCTTGGGTGGAGTAACTGGGTTGGGGGAAAATTTCAGAAAGTGTGTGTGTGTGTGTTTATGTTAGTGTCATTTAAAGACATCCATTGAGTGATTTCGTCCTTCTTTGGTCGTCCTGGTTACATGTGTTGGGGTGAGGGTTATTCTAAGCACAGTGACCGTCTCTCTTTTTCTCTCTCTCTCTTTCGCATGTGTGAGATCTGAGCAGCAGCCAGTGTTGTGCTGACTACTCAGTATGAGTCTTGCATCTGTGAATGCTGGCTGTAGCCATGTGTCATGTGTTGTGCATATTAAGCTTGTCTGTCTCCAGTGTAAACACTCTGTCACTGTATATGATATATATGCAGTCTTATGTGTCTCTGTGCTTTGGAGGTTTGACAGATACAGTGATTTAGCTATGAAACTTCAAATTATGTACTTCCACCAAAGGCCAGGTGAAGGTTGTATGTGTATCTGAATGCGTTTTCTGGCCTCTTAGCGGTACACAGGACTGCAGCCAGCACCACAAGTCAGGGACAGAAAGTGTAAAGGATGGAGAATGAAAGGTAGAAAAAATAACACTGAAGGCAGAGCATCAGAGAGGATCCATGTTCAGCCCATGTTTCCTTACATGAGGCTGACCTGGACAATATCCTTGACATGTCTGGGTTTAAATAACATGCGACATGCACTATGAATAATTTCCTGTGGGATATTTTGTGGGGCATTTTGTACGTTCTCCTGCTCCCTTTAGTCTGAAAAAAGAGCCTGGAACAGTACCTAAGCCCACAGTATTATATTACACACAAACTGTGTTTAATTTGTTTTCATGTAAAGTTGTTTAAAATGTTAACCCAGATAATTGTAAGCCTGGAGGAGAATGATTACATTTTCCTGCAGGTCATAACAACATGAACAGTCATTAGAGTTTTACCTTGAATGAATTAACATTTATTTTGCCCAAGCAAATGTAATGTATTAATTAAACCTTTACAAGAGATTAAATCCTGTAAAGACGAGATGTGAGCAGCTTCTCCTGCAGCACTTACAGTATAAGTGTGTGCAGGTGTAAAAGGTTAAAATCTGTTGTTTGTGTAATGATATGGAATGCTGTCTTTAAAAATTAAGTTTATTATGGGTTTGCATTATTTTGGAGGAGATGCCCAAATGTCCAGAACAGGATTGGAAAATAATGAAATTTTCAGAGTTGAACATGTTGTACACTGTGTGTGTTATGTGGTATACCAACCCAGTCTCACGGTGACACGTGAAACTGTCACGTATTTTAATCTATTAGTTTGTCATCTGGGACACGAAATTTCCAACTTTATTTTTACTTTTTAATTTTCAACCGTATACCCTCCGGTGTGCCTTTATTATTTTTTATTTGGTTTATATTGTAAATTAGTTATTGCAACTATGGCCATGAGCTTTGGGTAATGACAGAGAGTACAAGATCGCGGAGACAAGCAAGGTAAATGAATTTCCTACGCAGGGAAAGGAGCTCGGTCGCCCAGGAGGACCTTGGAGTACTGTAGAGCCACTGCCAAATCGAGGGGTCTCAGTCATCTGTTTTGGATGCGCCCTGGACGCCTCTCTGGAGAGGTGTTTCAGGCAGGTTACAGAAGCCGTGATCAGAAGATCTGAGACATGAAAATTTATTTACTCAGCACAAAGATCATATGAATGAAATGAAAAAAAGACTGTAGAGCTCCCGGACAGAACATTATTGAAAGTCATGCAATGCCACACGAAACATTTTAAAATTGTCCTTGGTGACACGAAAAAGTTGGAGATTTCGTGTCCCAGATGATGAACAGTAGATGAAAATACGTGACAGTTTCACATATCGCCGTGAGACTGGGTTGGGTATACACTCATCCCATTTTGAACCCGATTACCCTCTTCAGAGTGACTGCAACAAAGGTTAAACCTGTTAATCAGAAAGTATCGTCTGGCCTGACTTCATGACTGAGTTTCAACTACTGGCTCCAGTGCAGGTCAGACATTATCTGGGTTTGGTGAGTAGGTGTTTCTATTAGAGATGAGATTTTTGCTACTGTTCAGACAGTCAGTTTAGCAGTGATGTGAATGTGTTTCTCTATTTATGGTGAAAACATGTAATTAACTAGGAACAGGAATCTCCTGCATCATATGCACATTCACAATTGAAAAATGGAATGAGCTACCTGAAATGTGAATGTAATCTCTGCTGGTCACAGGATGGCTGTAAGTGTGGCTTCGTCTTGATTTTGCATTTTAAGGAAACACACACATTATGGAGCAGCAGGAGGTAGTTGACGTGTGGCTTCTTACTTCAGAAAACAGTGTTTTCTTTCTTGATGCTTTATTTTTAAAAACATTTCTATAAAGTATAACAAAAGTACTGTGTAGCAATCCAAACAAAATAATATGAGCATGGTCAAAAACTAATGTGCTCTCCTGGGTTCCATGATACTAACTAACACAAATTATGCACATCTCACGTGACTAACACATTTAACCAATAAGAAAGGTGCAGTTAAATAGACTTTTTTTTTTTTTATCTTAATATAACATCTGGACAAACAATACAAAAAATCAGAATTATTTATTGCCTCATTCTTACTATATAAAATGGCTCTAACAATGACCCACATTCAACCTGAGTCCACCACAGACTGAGCACTGTAAAAGATTGAACACATTGAAAACAGTAACCTGGAAGTAAGAAATGTGAAGCATAAAATGATGATGATGGGCATAAAAAAGAGGAAGCGATGAAGGAGAGGATGCAGAGAATATCGTGGAAATGGGTGAGACAAATTCGTAGAGGGGGAGGAGCAGTCTTGCTCTGTCTGCTGCTAGCTCTACAACCCCTCCCCCTCTGATGAGAGTGTGTGTGTGTCTGGGTATGGGAGGGAGGTTATGTAAAGGGTAACTGAATCTCTTTACCGCCTGTCACACGAACTGCCCTACTCTCTCATTCACACATACATACTGAGATTTAACTGTTTTACCTCTGTGTAGTTTTCTCAGTGCATGTGTGTGCTAAGCATACACACATAGTAGGTGGTGCTTTGTTGCATGCCCATTGCATGCTCGGGTCTCTTGCTGTTTGGCTGTCTCCCTCTCTCTCACGCCCTCCCTCCCTCTCAGAGCCACTGCACCATGTTGGATACAAAGAGCTGAGGGGAGCTGAGCACCGGATTGTGTCACTAGCATGGGAGCTAACACGTTGCGCAGCAACACAGCAACCTACTAATCAGCCCACCGGGAAATACAGAGGCAAATGAGTATCGAGGACTAAACACTAAAATGCTAATGAAAGGAAAGGAACCACGTGAAAATGCTGCATGGCTGAGCAGCCTGTTGCAACGTTAATCGTCACTTATCAGGAGCTGCTAAGCTGTCTGGTGGTTGTGGACTGGCAACTAGACATCAAAAGACAGGCAGAGACAGACAGGAGGACGGTGTGTATGACTCTTAATTCTTGTGTGCCCGCGTTTATAGGCTGACACCTTGACCGAGACATTGTGACATGTTATTGAACATGGGCTGTTGTAGGTGTTGTTTTTTGTCATGCGTAGCCAAGGTGCACCAACACTGCCAAGTGCACAGATGTTTGAGGGTTTGATTTGTGCAAAGCTGTTATTCAGCATTCATTTGTTTGTGGATAGTGAGAGATAGTTGTTTTATTAGCATGCAGACAGTGCTACCTGTAAATCACATGACTGGAGATCTGGTGCGTGTGTTTGTGTGTATTTGGTGCTGAGGAGGATGTCAGGATGACCACTGTCATGTAGCTAGAGCCTCATAAGTATGACTGGCATAAAAGACACACCCACCCACAGGCAGGCAGACAGGCTGTCCACATGTTGCTGCTGATGTATAGTTGACTTGGGATGCATAGCACCTGTTCTGTCTCTGTGTGAAACCTCTGAGCTGCATTTTCCTTGCAATGAAAATAATTCCAGTATAATTTATTCCGTCTCATTTTGGTGTTTCTGATTCTGTCAGTGATATCAGGGGCTTTGTTCTGAATGTGTTTCTGTGATTCGCCCTAACCTTTCTTCTTCTCTTTCTCTCCAGGTTACAGACGATATTCACTCGTTTTGATGAAGCCTTGAATTCAGGCAACATGGCTCTCAGCCTGAGTCACGGTATGTACCTTTTCTTATTTATTTTGCTGCTTTTTGCTTGTGAGCGCCACCGAGTCATGTTGTCGAGATGATTTCGGGTGTGTGTTTTTGGAAATGGAGATAATATGTGTGTGCATGTGTCTCTGGGTGTATGAGAGAGAGAGACCAAATGTGCATGTGCTCTTGTGGTTGTGTCAGTTTGTTGCCATGAGCTCCTGTAAGAAGACCTAACAGGATTAATGGTTTAATCCGTATGTGCGTGCATGCTTGCGTGTGCTTGTGTGTGTGTGTCTGTATGTGTGCAGGACTGAAGGCTTCTGCTGAGTGTTTAACCATCCAGCTGTAGCGTGGTCTGTGGATCTCTTGGAACCTCATACTCAGCCAGTGCTGTTTGGCAGTAGAAAGTTTTCATTGATTTGATGAGACCCCTTTTAAAGAAGCACCTTGCCTTGTTGTTTTCACTTTTCAGAATGTAACACTCGGTTCAGTCGCTCATTAGGGATTTGCTGAGGCGCATCAAGAAATAAAACTGAACAGCTGAGTTTTCAGACACAAGCATTACTAAATGTTTGTGTGAAAAATCTTTACTGAATATTGATCCACTAAGTAGTTTCTTTGGATAATTGGTAAAAGAAGCTGTTAGCTGATATTGTGCTGCATCCACCAACAAATTAATTGTTTTGTAGGGATGTACCAATTCAATATGTTGAAATAGGTATCAACATTGATTATGACCATATTAATCAGAGCAGGTTTCAGCAATTCTGTTTCATTGTCAGTTCCCCCAAAGTTACAGCTTACACCATTTACAAACATACAAAATTTCAAAAGTTATGAGTGAATCTGACTTCATTTTGAACGTTGGCTGTGAGTTCAGTTTCTGCTTGCTGTGAGGTCAGTCAGGTCTTGAATGATGGAGATGATGGTGTCTAGAAGACAACATCATTGGCTGTTGGCCATTGGCACCCTGTCACTTTATCTATCTGTCTAACAGCAACTGCAGTTGTTGGAGCCTGTTGCAACCTGTTTGCTTGGAGAAAGAAAAATGGGCAGAGACATGGAGAAGAGCTCAGGGCGTGTGGTCGGTGTTGTTGCCATGATGCTGTCTCTGGTGGCAGCAGAGTGACTGAAGGGGAGTGTTAACTTTTAATTTCAGCCTCCTAAGGTTTAGAGCCACGTTGTGTTTTTGGGGATCTGGATAGCAAATGATAATATGATTTCCCTCTTCTGTCATGTGCGCCACTGAGCATGAAAGCAGTTCTTGTTGTTATTTAAATGGAATAATGTTTTTGGACTGTTGGCCCGGGGACGCCCTTCCATTTTGAAATACCGCCTTTCCGACACACCGCCAATCTGAAAACCCTCCATTCCGAAACACCGGGGGCTCCGAAATTCCTCCACAAGCACCGCCAATCCGAAACACCGCTGCTGTCATTAAATATCAAAACATCTTGAAACAGCACGGACTACTGAACCTGCCTGTTTTTTATTTATCCATACATAACATTATTTGTCATTGTCTGTAATTTGAATGTTAAATAATTTTCTGAAAAACTAAGGAAAATCTCCACTTCATTGTGATACGGTAAATCCTGTCAGATGTGAAGGATGAAGTCTGTTAAAAGGTGACTCTGTTTACTACAGCCTACAGTTATGTAGTGTTGGTAAGATAAAACAGTTAAACAGTTTTATTGTGTGACTTTACTTTGCCCCCAGAATCAGAATAATGTAGGATTGTTAGAAGGTTTATAGCATAACTCACAGGAAAATTATCTTTAGGCACAAAAGCTGCTGCCACACAAATGTCATTTATATGCTATATCATAAAAAAACTATAGGTAATAAAAATGTTAACGGTATGTTAAAAAACAACTCCATACCGGGACAGGAATAGCTCACGCCCGCAGCGCACTGTGTAACGCAATCTCAGCATCCAGAACACGCACGTTCTATATAAAAGTAGTTTTGACTGAATTTGACCAAAGAATATTCATCAAAATTAAACAAGTGATCAGAAGGTAAAGGTAAAAATGTTTTGCGTGCAAGGGTGCCAGATTCAGCACCGGACAGCGCCGTATGCGCCTGTCAATACAAAAAATGCGACAAGAAGTTTATTATTATTATTTATTTAATGGATAATCTTAACCTTTTTTTAACATCACTTTTCATTTACAATGCCAGGGGAAAGATAATGGAAGCTAAGTGAGAAGAAACTGCCTTTGACGGTCAACAAAACAGAGCGGTACTGTTCATGTTGCTGTGTTTATCAAGATGAACTGCCCCATCATTGGTTTGGTTGAATTAGTCCTAATTACTTGGTTAAAAGGCTTGACTGTTTCAAAAATTACATTAGCAGCTGTGCACACTGGTAAACCTATGAAAGTGTTTCTATTATTGTTTGAATTTTCTTTTTGGGTTAACATCTCACCATATGTTTTTTTTTCACCATGTGTTTAAACTTCCTGAGTAAACAAGAAGTGAAAGTGACAACAGGTGCTCACCAGTTAGCTTCAGCAGGTTGAACTTTGGCCTCATGCCTCGCTGTTTGGCCTCTGCTGCTACTTCACACCTCAAACATACTTAAGCATCTTTATTTTGCAGAATAATGCTGCTATAAATTGTGAGTTTTCTCAGGTAGTATTCACAATTGTTTTGATTATTGATTTGTTTATTTCCGAAAAATAAGGTTAAATGTCCATAACAATTTACAAAGGCCAATGGTTGAATCTATAACTTGGTTGTTTTGTCTCTCTACAACCAAAGATATTCAGTTTATTATTACAAAAGACAAAAAAGCAGAAAATCCTCACAGTTGGAAAGCTGCAACAAGGTAATTTTGTGCTTGAAAAATGACATTTATCAAGATTGCAAATTTATTTTCTGCTGATTGACTCATTGAATAATTGACTTGTTTCAGCTCTGCTGCCTGTGCTAAGATTGCATGTACAAGAATAAAAATGCTTGACTGATTTTACTCTCATTCAAAAAAAAAGCCAATTTGAATACTCCAGTTGAATAAACAAATAAAGTTGGAATCAGTTAGTTTTACCTAAACAGTTCCTGCATTGAATTAATTTTTAGACTTTGAGTAACATTGGTCACCACGAGGCTCTATTTTTGATGAGGAAAATCAACCAAAAAGAGTCGTCACTAGAGTGTGAGGTGTGACTTGGTAAGCTTCAAGGTCCAAATACAGGACAAAATGCACACAAAAAAGTTCTTCCTTGCCTTTGTCCCACATGTCTTTTAGGCCAGCTCTTGGCGTTTGCTCTAAAGGGTTTGGATGCAGCTGTTGCTGAAAGAGGAGGAAGGAACGGAGGGCAGAGGATTGAGCGAGGAAGCTGACAGAGATCTCGCAGTAGCCGAGTCACAGCGCTGTGCCTATCACTGCCTCTCCCTGATTCATCAT
>JANJYP010122384.1:0-12767 GCA_024605115.1 Rastrelliger brachysoma | reverse complement strand
CACACACACACACACACACACACACACACACACACACACACACACACACACACACACACACACACACACACACACACACACACACACTCTATTCTTTTCTATGATTTCATTTTTAATTCACTGTATCAGCACTTTGTACACACCCATTTTCAGTCAGTGTTCCATTACCTCATCTTTGCACAGATTTCAATACAGGGATACCTTGAGATTTTGGCTTGCCCTTTGTTTGAAAACTGGTATAGAGCATAACTACTGTAGGAACAATTAATTGATAAGATTATAAAGCACAGATGTGATAAAAAAAGGTGGCCAAAGTGAACAAAGAGAAGTGTTGGAGTATGTGAGTGAGAAAAGTGAACCATTGGGAAATCCCACCAAAATACAACAATGTACTCATTTACCAGATTGACCAATTTGTCCCAGTACAAAGCCAAAAGCTGGAACATGTGCTGTAGTTTAGGGCTAAATCTCTGAACTGTCGCTACATTTTAATTGAAAGTAAAGCACTTTTTCTTCAAGTACAAGAGAATTCCCATTTAGCATGTTTAACTTGACTGTATGGATTTTAAAATATCAGATATACTGAATATAGGTTGATAGCATGAGCTGTTACAGCCTTTCTTATCATTTAAGTAAATCATTAAAAAGGCATTTTATTGCAGGCTACCATCTGATTTGACAGTTAGATTTAGAGATAGGCAGATAGGAGTTTCACTGTTGGTATTGTGTTTTAAGACTTAACGGGATGTTTTTGAGAAGTGAACTTTTTACTTCCTCAGAAACACTTAAATGCCTCTCCTACCAGTCCTGTTAATGAGTCACTTTAATTTGTTCAGGATATTGTCTGTGAAATTGCCTTTGCTATCTCAGCACTCCTTAACACATCTTACATTATTTATTCAGTTAAAACATTCTGGAAATAGGAAAAAAGGAACAGTGCACTAATCATAGCCTCTCTACTCAGTTTAATAGTGTTCAGCTGAAAATACCATTTTACATTTTTGTGTGTATGAGAAACAGTTAAAGAAAAAATAAATAGGCCACAGATCATATTAACCATATAACTCCTTAATTTAGAGTCAGTCAATTTAAATGTATGGATATCAAATCAAATTTTATTTATATAGCACTTTTCATACATCAAGAATGTAGCACAAAGTGCTTCACAAAAATAAAAAGCATAAGCATAAAACAAGCAAAAGAGAATACAAAATGTAATAAAAACACCTTCTACCCCAAAACACAAGGTCAATCTCACAGGTACAAATGCACACCAAAGGCACTGTAGTAAATGACAGTATAATGACATGGCAAGGCACTGAAGAACCAAGAGGATATGAAATTTACCCAGAACAATTACTAAATGACTCATGTTTTTTACACCTCACAAGAAACAAGCTTAGATACGTCAACCAGTTACCATTTTTTCCTTTTCAATCAGGAGAGACTAGAGAGAAAAAGAAAAAAAAAGAATTTTCTAATCAGATGATAATAATGGTTAGGTATTGTCAAAATCTTTGGTGCTTGGACTATGCAGGAAGATTTTAATTTTTTTATGAACAGAAGGATGTCAGTCCTGAACAGCAGCAACCACCCATCCCCACATGGAGTCCAGACACTGGTGGTGGTGGCTGATGACTTTGATGAGTCTATTTTATAATCACAACAAAGTCATCTTAAGGCACGTTTGACATGGAGCAGGGCGAGACCTTGATTCATTTAGAAAGAGATCCCACATTTCCCAATGAGCAAGAACTTGGCGACAGTGGCAAGGAAAAGCAGCCCTTTATGGGAAGAAACCTCAGACAGAACTGAGCTTGAGATGGGCAGCAACCTGCCTCGACCAGTTTGGGTTGAAGGGGAGAGAAGGGAGAGAGAAAGAGAAAGAGAGAGAGAGAGAGAGAGAGAGAGAGAGAGAGAGAGAGAGAGAGAGAGAGAGAGAGAGAGAGAGAGAGAGAGAGAGAGCGAGAGGGAGAGAGACAGAGAGAGAGAGAGAGAGAGAGGGAGAGAGCACAGAAGCAGTCAATTTCAATCTGACTTCTGCTGAGACTGATCAGCTGATGAGGTTGATGAAGAGATGCATTGATGAATCTGAAGACTGGGTGGTCTGGGGAGGTAGTGGGTCATTCAAAAAACAGCATCAAAAAGGCACCTGAGCAGAGAAGAAGAACATTTAAAAAGACAGTTGCAATATGATAGTCTGACAAAGTAAAATATAAATATATAAAGTAATTTCACATGTGTGTTATTTTCACACTAAAAATAAGCAGTAAGCCTCGCACAGTCTCCATACACTCGCAGTCTCCATGCAGTTGCAGAGCATTTGCTGTTAGCTGCAGTCTGTCATCAGAGGAGTACCGGGCTCTCAAATGTCATGCATTGACCGTGGCAGTCAATCTTTACGGTCTTTTGTCACACACTCCCATCACACATTGCATTTCTCACACTGAAAAATATAGACTATAATATACTGTGTAGCTGCAGGACGACCAAAAAAGCTGTGTCCGACTGTCTTACTTTGACCCTGAACACACCTGTAGCTCTGAGCAACATAAGCATATATACACAGACAAACTAACAATGATAACTCTGTCTCGCATTTGACTGTCTTCACATGGTCTCACGCCACAAAATAAATAAACTTATACTCTGGAGTGATTTATAGTTCAGAAAATATGGTAATCTAATCTAATCTAAAAAGATGATCTTCCTGTCTGTTTTACTAAGCTTCATTTAAATATGTATATAACTATGATAAATTAATGTAAATACAATGAAAACACAAATGTGTTTGTAAAGTTTTAACAATATAAAGCAGTGCCAGCAAAGGGAAGTGCCTGCTTACTGTTTTTGAACTTTTTAAGAACCTAAAATATGTTTTTAATTACTGACTAGTGTACTGTCAGCTACCTGGGACAGTGTACAGACAAACAGTGATGTTCATTTCTGCTTTTGAGAGATCAGAGTTTATTTTTATGATATCAGATGCTTGTCACTGATTTTGTGTTACTAGTATGTTTTGGAGCACTGACCTGTAACTTAATAACACATGCCCCAATAAATCTACAGATAAGTTAAGAGTATTTTTCATCTGGTGTTCACCCTTTCAACTCAGATAACACCCCAGAGAGCATCCATAACTTTACATGAGCTCTTATGCAGTACCAGTTTTGTAGTGTACATAATTGTAATTTTAGAGATAAGGGAATACGCACTGTATACATGGCATCCTAAAATGTTGGCAAAAAGCACATAGTGATAAATGTACACATATGTACACATTTGTAGAAACCACTGACATCATTAAATTCAGTCTCAATGTGTTTACATTTCCAGTTAATGGTATATAACACAAATGGTCTTGAGTATTGCTGACCTGACATCAATGTCCGCCATTGGGTCGGACTTCTTTATAGTTCTTGACCAGCTGGGAGATTCTGACAACTTTGATGTCTGGTGGTATCTGATCATAGTCTGACCACAGGTACTCTGGAGATAGCACCTTGGTTGGTTTGTTGTAGAGCAGGTACCTGCATGACAGAGAGACAGGCCGACATGCTGAGGTGTATACTGTTGATGCGATGTAAATGTTAAGTCTTAATAAATCTTAACACAGGCCATTCAGTTAAGGTATTTTAAAGAAACAAAATGGGCAGCAAGAGACTGTAAATACATAGAAAGTGCAGATTTTGGTTCGACAACAGAGACACAAACTGGTGTGGAAAACTTTGAATACTTGTGGATTAACTGTAATACTCTACTTGTTGAGGTGACTCTCTTCCTGCCACACAGCTTCAATCTTATTCTTGGCATCCTCCTCTGATTGCATGTAACAATATCTGAACAAATAAAACAAGTGGATTTCAGACAAGACAGTGAAGAAAGTAACAAATCTTGGTAATATTGTATTGTGTTTGTTTATATTTCCACTTAATCAGAAAACACATGAATGTAACTTAAAATATAATTAGGTTTTGGTTACTTGACTAGCTTGTACATTTCCTCCAGATATCCACCCCAAACAGCTGCAGTGTAATAGTAGTCTCCTTCACCAGCAGGAATGTATGCCTTGGATGTGGGCCGACGTTCATATGGAAACTGATCCCTAGGTGTGGTCTGAGGAAAATAGACAATGGAAATAAAAAGAATACTGACTTAAAAACAATGAGAGACTAGCTGAAAACAATTAACACAAATAGTTGAATCAATGAAAACATACAACAATGTAACAACAAAAATCCATGACATTATTTGTAAGATAAAGACTTACATTAATTTAAGATGAATTAAAAAAAGTAAAACCTTGTAGTAGCCACGGTGAAGCACAGCAGACAGCTGGCTGAGCGACTCAGCTCCAAAACGGTTGTGGAAGACACTGTCAATGTCCATCATAAAAAGATAATCTGCCTCATTACGGATCTGAAAGATGAGATGTCAGACTAAATCTATTATGGAAAGACTAAATTATCTAAAACATGCATAATTTTTTTGTAGTTTGACTAAACAGTAAAACTTAAAGCTTCAGCTTTCTTTTTGTGGATGGTATGTTTTGTGAGGTTTCACCTCTTACCTGTTTGTCAATGGTGATGGTAGCCCATTTCATCCTGCCAAGTACTACATCCTGCCAGCGGTTGGCACTAGGTACAGTGACAACTGAGATATTGCGGCCGTTACTCAGATCAATCTGACCAATCAGATAAAACATTTTAAAAATGAATTATAAGTAACAGTCAATTATAGTATATAAATGTAAAAAAAAACTATCCTTCTTAATTGGAGGGACGGGCTCCCATGGCCAGTGGGTCAAAGATGTTATGGCCCAGTAGTAGAGTAGGGCTGGAGTGTGTAGTGGAAAAGCGCCATAAGGTTTCACATTAGAGGTTCCTCTAAGAAGGACTATAAGGTTTGGCAGCCCTTTATATATTAACTTTCCTCCTGCCAGTCTCATGAGAATAGTAACGCCTGAGTCAAACAAATCAAAATGCTGGATCAAGGAGGCAATTGAGATCACAAAGCAGGAACGAGGGGGGAATACACCCTTTCGCACACCTCATATAACACGTCATCGGATGACGCTTCTGAGGAATACTGGAGTCACAGTTGAAACTGTCAGCAGGCAACATCTATAATTTCTTTCTCTGAACATAAGAAAAACTATACCTTCATTCAACTGTAGACAAAATGAACATTTTTAGTTTAGTACACTGCTCATCTGAAACTTTAAGACTGAGATAAAGATAATTTTGTGAATTTTTAAAAAAATTTACTCCATCTGTCCACTAGATGGTGTAAATGAATCTGCAGTCTGCTCAAACATTTCACTTTTTTTTACATACAATTTAATATAATTCTTTTAATAACATTTTTAAAATTTTGTATGGATACTGGTTTGTGGAAAATGTTTTTTTTTCATAATCAAGATGCCAAACAAATGTGCAATTGTGTGAGTTATAGGAAACCAAAGTCAGAGAAGAATAATCTAAAACAATAAAAAGGAAAACATGAAACTCAAGTTTATATTACATATAAGACATCATGACTTACTTAATATATTTAAAAATGTAAATAACCAGTAAGTATAAATTTAGACAAACATATGGTAATTATTAGATCTTGAGAACCTAACAATCACTGCACTAAGGAAAGTTAATAAACACAAGGTGAATATGATCTGATCATCATTTTGTTCTACAACTATACATCTTTAAAAATATCTGCATTACATGTTGCATTTGGCCATCTATGGAGCCTTTTCTCAGACATTTTGATTTATCAAAGCATGAAAAGACAGGAAGTGATATAATTAATAAAACCTTCTCTGTACTAATTGTGGTATGGACAGACACACAAAACAACGTATGCATGTAATAATGAAAAGTAACTCACTTTGGGAACACCTGATTCATTATCTGTGAAGATGTAGTAAGTGACCCTGAAACCAACAAGAAAGTGCTTTTCACCAGACTCCAGGAAACCCTTCAGGAAACGAGTATATCTGTACAGATAGAGAGGACTTCCAGTTAGTGAAACACAACACAGTACAACAAAAAATACTACAATATAGATGATGACATGCAGTATTTATGTAAAGTAACACTACATTTTCAGATTTGCAAAATTTCAACTCGAAGCAGAGGGTCAGGACAACCTCACCCTCCTAGTATCCTGTCAGAATATGTTGTGTACCTACTTGCCAACAGCAAACACCACTACAGCAACTCTTGGATCCATTTTCCTATAGATTGCATCAATGACCACTGGATCAAAGGTTCCCTCCCAAACCAGAGGAGCATTCCAGTTTGTCACTGAGTTCACATCAGTACGTCTGAGGAAAACAAAGAGTTTATGGATTCATCAGAAATCTTACAGCATTTAAGATTTATTGCAATTGCAATTTTCAGCTGCTTTTTCTCATCTGTAATCAGTAACCCACACTGTGCCTCAATATATTGTGCATAACAGTTGTTTTCACACCTCGGTGAACAGATTAAATAAATAACTAATGTTAACATATGCTAATTAAGTAAATTTATGGTGGAAGGATTTTGTTAGGTCAGGCAATTTTGTCTGAGAAGTTTGTCTCATCTGCCATTGTACTTGCATCTCTTGATGCCACTTTACACCCCTTGACAGCCAATAAGCCTCATGATAAGAGCAGCAGTACTCATCAATGATTATATCATATTTTGAGTGTTAAGTAGCATTTCTTGGTCTGACTGTGATGTATATTTATTTAACGATAAAATACTGTATAGTAATTGTAATGTCTCTAAATTTCAATGTCCAGTTTTACCAAAAGGAAAATTTCACAGATATACAGTATTTCTCAGACATAAAATCATTGATCATAGCAAATAAATATATAATGCAGAAAACTTTGAAAGAAACATTCCATTAAATTTGCTACAACGGTGGCAAAGTGAGATTCCTAAAATCCATGATTTCAACAAATGGTTTTCTATATACATTTCACACAGCAAAATGAATCTCATTTGGACATCTTACCCTTTCTGTGTGCTTGGCTGAGCATATTTCAGTCTGAAAAAGAACAGCAAAAATATGTTAAAGTGTTTTTAAAAGTAATATGCCTATTAACATTATATTATTAATTTATCTATTCATTCCCAATCAGGGATTAAAGGGTCTGATGCCTATCCCAACATACATTTAGACACCTTTCAAGCATGATGAGGGATATTTTTGTTGTGAAGCAAGTCTTTGCATGGACTGTGCTGTGTGCACACCAGAAAGCTTTTGGTTTTGTGATGCTTATGAATGAATGAAAACATAGCTAGTGTAAATGTGAAATGTATGTGAACCTGCTGTTGCTCTCTTTCAGTAAAACAAAACTGGATACTCACCCAGTTTGCATTGTTAGGTCTCCAATCCTCCATTTGCCATTGTCAGAGCAAGGCAAGCAACAGCTTGAAAGGAATACACACAAAATGTATACTATGACAGGATGCTATTAATAAGATTTATGACAAACTAATGAAAACAGTATAAGGTTCCAAAAAATGCTACACTGAAACTACCTGGAGTAATTTGAAAAGATTAATGAGCACCTTATACAGTCTGCTATTATATTTAAAAGTTTTACATTACTTCAGTGACCAGTGTAACTGGAGGGTATTTATCTTCTTAAAATCTATCCATATCCTCTATTGGATTGATAGTTCAGTGGGTTAAACTCATTTACTGAAAGGTTAGTGTGATGCTCTGTCTAATCCCAAAGAAACCTGAAGTGGACCTTACCTGAAGGATGAAATGGTACTTCTCGAGTATACATAGAGATAAAGAGAGTATTAATACTATGGCAGGACAGTATTAATAAGATTGATGACAACATAATGAAAACTGTGTTAGGTTTAAAAAAAACTGCAACACTGAAACTACTTGAAGTGATTTGGAAGGATTAATGAGCACCTTATACAGTCTGCTATTACATCTAAAAAGTTTTACATTACTGCTGTGACCACTGTAACTGGAGGGTATTTATTTTCTTAAAATTCATTCATTTATTCATATTCTTGGATTGCTAGTTCAGTAGGTTTAACTCCTTCACTGAAAGGTTAGTGTGATGCTCTGTCTAATTCCACAGAAAGTGGAAGTGGACCTTACCTGAAGGATGAGACAAGACTTCCTGAGTAGACATAGAGAGCCCTGTGAAAGCACATAGGCAAAGGCAGACAGTAGTTAGGTACATTTGATTACTTGTACTTAAGTACATTTTGCAGGGGCCTGTACTCGATTATCATGTTGGGGGGAGGATGGGGGTCCTTATGACTTTTACTTCACTACATTTGAAAGGCAATAATTGTACTTTTCACTCCACTACATTTCTACCAATAAGCCAAGTATGCTTTACTTTTTCTAATAAAAAGTGTGGAAACCCTGTGGATTTAGTGTTTTGTTGATGTTCCCCTTCCAAAAACGTGATTGGATTGTAAAGATGACAATCACCAAAGTTCAGTTTTCCTAGCATGAATACATTCAATGCAGAGCTGGTAGTTGACGACAGGATGGTGGACGAGGAGGCAGGACAATCACAGTAATCCACTTCCTGTGCCAACCCATGGCCATATCTTTTGAGTTCATTTCATTTTTCTGAAAAGTGTCAGTTTTTGCTTTCAGTGTTTACTTTGTTTGCTGAAAGCAAACTACATAATGGCTAAGCCAAACAGAAATAAAAGTCGGAATCACCCATTGGTCAGTAGGAAACATAATTTTATTTAGGTTAGGGTTAGCTGTTATGTAGTTTGCTTAAATTCGTTTAAAATATGAAAATGACTTGCCTCTTTTTTCAATTAAGTTGTTTAATTTTTGTTACATTCTTCAAGGTTAAAGGTTCTACGAAATCTCTATCCAGTAAGTTTCTATATGTGAAGATATTGCAAGCATATTTGTAGAAGATATTATTGCAATAATAATCAATATTTAGAAAATGTACTTTTAGTACTGTTTTTAAAAGCAAGTAAAAGTAAATAAAAAAATGTAGAACTTTCACTTGTATTGGAGTAAAATTTAACATACAGTATCTGTACTTTGACTTAATTAAGGAAGCTGTGTACTTTGTCCGCCTCTGCATAGCATTATCCAGAGATCAGTTAAGTATCAATGAAATCAGTGGAAGTTACCAGCTTGTTACATGGTTGCGTACAGGTCAATAATTTAAAACAAAATAGTTTTGATGTTATGTCAATATAATGTTTTTGTATTTCTATCTATTTTATATTTCTATCTATCTTATTTTATTTATAAGCCTGCAGCATTAGAAGCCTACAGCACTATCAACAATATGACTAAAATCAGAATAAGAAGTTTCTGTTGTATTGAGACATAGTATTAATAATTAGAATTCAGTTCAGATGGAATTGCTTCCTTAAATTTTGCAACAGTACTATTTGACAGATATCTAAGAACATGTTTGAAATTCAGAAATTCAAAAGTTATTAAATAATGGTCTGATAAAAAAGGATTTTGAATGAAAACTATTAAATGTTCAGTTTTATAATATATGTGAGAACAATGTTGAGGGTGTGGTTATGACAGTGAGTGAGTTCATTCACATTTTGAGAGCCAGTTGAATCTAATAATAAAACTATCATTATCAATGTCAGCATGAATAACAAAAGTTGCCAACTATAATTACTTTATCTGTACCAAGGACTAAATTTGATAGAAACTCTGAGAAGTTATTCAGCATATGGGCCAGGAGGATGACACATTATGACAAATAAAGATGACTGTAAAATTTTTCATTACAGATGATAAAGATCAAGACTTTAAAAAATGATTTATAACCAAGTTTAGGTCTAGGGTTGACTGTTATGGCTTTTCGATTACTGTTCTATGTACAAAGGGCGGCCATAGAACAGAGAGTGAACTGCTCTCACTGGGCCACATTGTATTCAGTATAAAGTTTAAATAATGTAATAACTTACTGTAGATAAGCATTTCTACACTGAAAAAATGACTCATTGGATCAACTAAAATAAATTTTGGGCAGGATTTCCATCCATCATGTTAGTCCAACACATTTTTATCAAATACAACCAAAACACAATAGTTACATTAACTGATTAAATTTGTCCATTGATGTTTCAAACCACTTATTCTCTCTGGGGAGTTGCTAGAGTCAATCCCAGATGCCTTTGGGTCAGTCACAGGCAGTTTAGAGCAAGTGTAAGCCAACTGGTGGGTTTGAATCTAGAACTCTCTCATTGTGAGGCAACAGTGCTAACCGCTACACCATGATGCCACACAATTGTCCAAATCAAACTAATATAATTAATATGAAATAAAATAAGCCAAAAAATCTTTAAGCTCCATTTAAAACAGACATACAAAACTTGGTTGATGTATTTTTATTTAAAATTAATAAAACTCATCAGGATATATTATGCATCACCATGGAAAACATCAACATACTGATGACAGTGATCCATAAATTCAACAACATGCTGACTTACAGTTACACTTACAGTAACTCTCTTTAAAAGGCCTAGATAATGGTTTTAGGCAGCAAAGCTAAGGTTATGTTATGAACATTTCAGACCAAACATGAAAACTTTGGTTTACCATAAACTTCAATTTGCTGGGCCTATAAAACAAATATGAAATATACATATACATGAACAACACACATATTAGCAGTATGAAACAGAACCTAAAACAAAAATGCAAATTCTATGAGTCCCAAATGAAGATCCAGTCACATCCTGGTAACCAGAGGCGGGCAGTAGTGGAGTACATTTACTTGAGTACTATACTTAAGTACATTTTTCATGGATCTGTTTTTTACTTGAGTATCATGTTGGGGGGAGACTTATGACTTTTACTTCACTACATTTGAAAGCAAAATATGTACTTTTTACTTTTCAAATAAAAAGTGTGGAAACCCTGTTGATTTAATGTTTTGTTGATGTTTTCCTTCCAAAAAAACACGATTGGATTGTAAAGATGTCACTAACAGACATCAGGGATCAGCAATCATGTTCATTTTTCCTTGCATGAACACACTTGGTTTAGTACTTAGTTGTTGATGACAGGATGGTGGACCAGGATGCAGGTACATCCCAGCAACGCACAGGCTGTACCAACCCATTGCCATATCTCTCAAGTATATTCAAGATTTGTGAAAGGAATAGTGACAGTTTTCCCTTTCAGTGCTTACTTTGCTTTCCAAAGGCATACTACATCTTGGTCTACAAAAATTTGCCATATAATCTGAGGAAGGACGTCCAAGTATGTGTTATGAAATTAAGTTGTTTATTTTTGCTGCATTCTTTGGGTTTTTACATTAAAGATTCTACAAAATTCCATCCAGTAAGTTTCTATAGGCGAAGATATTGTGATAATAATAATTGATAAAAAAAACTTTTACTTTTAATATTTTTTTTTAAACAAGTACTTCAGTACCTTGACTTTAAAGTTAACTAAAATTAACTAAAACTTTAGTCAAACTAAAATTTGACTGTAGCACTTTCACTTGAATTGGAATAAAATTGAACACAGTATCTGTACTTTGACTCAAGTAAGGAAGTTGTGTATCATGTCTGTCTCTGATCAATCGTCTGCCACAATCTTTAAGATGCCCTACACAAGTACTTAAGAGAATTTTAAAACAAGGCAGATACTATTTCTCTATTAAGACTGCTTGATTTATCTTTGCATTCCACTTGTGTCCATCCAAATCCAGTTCCAATTCAAAATAAACTCAATAATAATAGAGTTATTATTATACAGGGGGGGGAGGGGGCAGGGGGTAGAGCAAAGAAGCCCCCTTTTGCATTTAGGTACATTTCAGAGCCTGTACTTTGTGACTACTTGAGTAAAGGAGTTGCCAGACCTGTCACCTGTCTCCTATTGGAAGGTCCCTGTGGGGAGGAGACCAGGCCCTGATCGTATCTGTAGATGTGCAAGATGGCATGGCTGCATTTTGTTAGCCTAGTCAGATTAGCCTCCATAAATGTTGCATAAATACAACAGAACTCATCTCTATAGTCAGAAACGACTAATCAACCATCCATCAGTCTCAGCCAACATATCTGACTTCATTGTTGGTCTGAATCCAAACACGACCTGGACCCACTCAGAATCGATTCTACCTGGGGTTTCTGTCAGAGAGGAGGTTTCCTGCTGCTCCTGAAGGAATGTTAAATTAAAGAGTCCAGACCTGCTTTTTGTAGTTTTAATAGCTTATGGAAACAAACAAAGGACCAAGGAAACGGACTCAGCAGTACGAAGGTCCTCGGCCTTGGCAGTTTGTTTTTTAACACTGTCTATAAAACCACAGCAGCAACAAGTTGTTTCTCACTATAGTGTGATCGGATAGGTGGAGACAGTGTGTAATTTTTGTATCTTGTGGTGAAACAACGAGCAGCTCTGTGGTGGGCCAGTATCCTGTTTCAGAAATGTTCCATCAACACTTTCATTTCCATTTTCAAAGAAGAGGTGTTAGGAAGATAGAAACGTGACCATAATAGTCTAATTTGGGCTGCCATGGTCTCACAGCGCACGTATGCATGCAAAACTGCACGCTTGATATTACGTGCGTTGCCGAGGTGATGAGGAGAGGAGCGGTGACAGTAGTCGCTGCGCGATAGATACATGAACAGTGGCGTGCAGACTAGAAAGACATTATAGACAGAAGACATGTCACGCTGATAAGCGACTGAAAGACTATTTTTTTTCCTTTTGGTGGTGCAACGGTCATAGATGACTGTGCGTCACTCCCGGTCAGCTGTTGTGTCAAAATCCTCTAC